>JAWPHD010012614.1:15000-74567 GCA_037043455.1 Cyrtodaria siliqua
CAGTAGTCCAAACACATTAGGTAGCATGTGTTTCCTTACTTTTTGAAATGAGTTATTACGACATATTTACCTATCAATATTGACCATACTGTTTCACTTCTGAATCGACCAATATGCCACCTGGTTACTATTTTTCTGCATTTCATTGAAATATCTTCAGTTTATTATGTTATTTGATCTGCGTATTCCGACACGACCATCATCTCCAGTAACAAACAGGAAACTATCAACACTAATTATATCTTCAAAAACTTTCGTTTACGGATATTTATTTAGCTCGCCGTGATTTGATCGTTTATCCCTTCTTGTGATACAAATATCGGACAGGGAAAGCAACATTCAAGGACGACGGGTAACCACAAAACACAAAAACAAACACGCAAACAGACTAACGAGAATTCAAAAGTAATAAAAAATGCAAGCGACATCACAAACACAAAAGGGTTGACAATAGGGCTACCGCCTTGGAACGGTCAGTGGCAACAAAAACCAATGGGGGTTTAAACCGGTTCTAGGGTGCACCAAACCTCACACTTACCCTACTGTCATCCCATTAAAACAGGACAGTGTAAATAAAGAAATCCCCGCCATGATCTAATCTCTAACCAACAAGGCAGCATCAATAGGCAATATAAGTAAAACACAAATATGCTCGTGTAAATTTAATACAAAAAAAACAATAGCATAGAAAGCCACAATGAAGGTACTCAATGAATTGGCAGAAGCCAGAGCAACAAGAGAATAAACCATTAAGGGCACGACACTTGCGTTTACCGTTATATTGTAAGAGCGTCATGATTTGATCTTTTATCCCTTTCTCGTTCGCGATATTTCTAGATAAGATTCATGTCCCTTGATGAGTTTCTACACCATTCTGGCGATATTCATATTTTCGCATCATTCGATGTAACATAAACCATCTTAATATCCTTTATATATTATAATACCATTTATTATTATAGTGTGCGAGAACTGTTCACTGCAGATGGACCAAAAGATGCGGAGCTTTCATTTCACGAGCTTTTAACGTCTGAACTCAACGTAAGCAAACTTTCGTTCTAATATTTACTCTATTTTAAGTCCCAATATGTATACTAATTTGCCGATCAATGTTAGAAGCATTTCATCATTATACATCCCAAAAGTAAAAGTAATTGTACTGTTTTATTTGTTTGTTTGGTGTAACGTCATATTTCAGCACATTTTAGACTATTTATGACTGTCGATTTTGTTTGTGGTGGAGGCAGACCACACACTTATTCTTGAGTAGAACCAGTATTGTATGGCTGCCCGCACTCCGCCCCACCAACACCCCCCCCCTCCCTCCCCCTCTCCCTCTCCCCATCCACATCCATCCTTAATAATCGACACGTTCTCACTTACAAATTGATCTTCAAGAAAAGAAAAGCGTAAATTGTTCAAACAAAAATGTTTTAAAGTGTCCCAATAGTAGCAGTACTAACACATATATAATGAGAACGTTGACAGCAGAACAAATTGGCACCGAGAAAAGGGCTAATTATTACTTAATCAATTAAGCATATGTAATTTACTGTTTTATTATTGATAAAGACTTTAACTAATGTTGTTCAAGTTAGTGGACATCCCGGTTGGGATCTATATGGCAATACCGTATTTTTAAACCAGATAATTTTTACTGCCACTAATTGTTTTAATTACAGAAAACAGTACTTTCAGTTTTGGACTGCATGATAGAAACACAAGGATGCAAGGACAATATACGTGTGTATTATAATATTCTCGATGCCGACAACAAAGGCAGGCAGCCGACAGACCCAGACTTTAACTCTGCAGTCAAGTCGCCGTTACAGAGAATATCCTATGACGGAAATAAGGTATAACTATATCCTTTTTATTCTCAAACCGAACAGTTAAAATGACTGTATTCTGCGAATGCTATATATATTTCCTATTCAACATTTATACCTACATTCATGTTGTAACATTCCCGTGACACGGCCTTTGTAACTCCTGCCTGTACATGTCGTGATTCAATTTTAACACGTCTACATAATTGTGCTGGTCCCTAAACAAACGACGTTCTGCATCTTGTATAAACAGAAACAGCGCGCATTGAAGTTATACAAAGTGAAAGTTTGTATATCTGCGTTTTGATTAAATATGCTCCAGTTTAATACATGTATCTCCACAAACATGTTCCTTATATTTCCTTTGCAGAATATTGTTTATCATGATGCAGTGAGACTGCTAACAAGAAGAAAATGGAAGGTGTACGCAAGACGGAGAATTGAGTAAGATTGACGTTTGTTTCTGATTAATAATTGTAAAAGAACATATATCTATCAAATGTAAGCATGCATTTGATTGGTTCCCGTCTTAATGTCACGTGTCAAATACCCATGGAAAACAAAAAGTTATGCATACGAAATTATTGTCCTTTATATTTGAAAACTGTGACATGTACAAAATGTGTATGGTCAATGCCACGGTTCAAAAATGAGAAAAAGTATCCTATATAATTCACAGTAGGTCCGCACTGCACCACAAAGTACACTGAAAAGAACAATGCATAAAACAACTAGTGCTGAAGTCAGGGATACTGAATTGGAATGGTCAGTAGGCAATAAGGCCTACTGCTTAGCTTAAATCGCAATCCCCGCTATTATCCTGCCTTCGGCGCTCAAATTGACTGTTTCAAAGTCATACGTATTCGGCTTCATGGATGTGCAGGTAATTGTATCTTAACTGTGTCGTTTTATTGGGATGGCAGTAGGGTAAGGTGAGGTTTGTGCACACTAGAACCTGGTTTAAACCCATGTGACCTTTTTTGCCACTGACCGTTCCAAGGTGGTAGCCCTATTGTCAACCCTTTTTGTTTTTATGATGTCATATGCCTTTATTATTTATTAACATTGCCATTCCTGTTTGTCCTTTTGCATGTTTTTAGGTTTACTGTGTTCTGTGAAGGCTGCATTTCCTGTTCGACTTTTATACTTGTTTTTTTTTCTAAATGAATTTTTATAACCACACTATTCAAGAGAAAAAAGTTAAACCTAAGGTACTGTTGGTTGTTTAGTTATGTTGTAAAACAATATAGGTTTTGAGGAACAAAACATGACATTTCTTTGAAAACTAGAAATGTCATGCTAGTTTTTATACACAATTTGAATACTTGCAAATAATTTGTTGATAATTTTTAATATAAAAGATAATTTTGACATATATTTCATTTGCTTAGTAATTGTGTCTAAACTGATTACCCTGATAGGATATTCCTTTGTATCATCATCAATATACCACATCAGTATTATATTATGTAACTGAGGCCTGTAAAAGGCCTAAAGGCCTTTTCCAATTGAAAACTTGACTGATTTCCCTGTCCGATATTTTTTATCTTTCTTGACAGTTTTTCCCTATCTCTGGCAGAATTTTTCCCATCAGAAAGCAGCAGTTTCTCAGAAATTGAGAAAAAAAGTCTGCAATGTGTTTTTGTCTGTTAAGTCAGTTCTGACTGAGAAGTCAGTAATAAATAATGGATGAAAATATAAATAAACCATAGTATTGTCATGTTGACTTAATTTACCATATGTCCCAAAATGAGAATTAAGCGTGTTTCCACCCCACCTCAAAACCACCCCACACCAAAAAATAAATAAATATGTATATATACTTTTTTAAAATATGGACAGGCCTGATGGATTCAAAAGGGAACTCATTTGGACTCGCTTCCTGAGATGTTTTTTATTTTGTATTTTATATTGCTTTACAACAACATCTTATTGTTTCTTTTGTTAGTTTCTCTGGATCTGGACTTTATGGTTAGATAATTCCCTTTGATGGTATTTAGTTTGGTTTACACTGTCTTGTCTATTTGGGCGCTGAAGACAGGATAATAGCAAGGAGTGTGTACACATAAAATCGATTCAAGCTAACCTGTAGGCCTTATTGCCGACTGACCGTTCCAAGTCGGTAACCCTGTCTTCACCAACCTTTATGTTATATTTTGTGTTTCTTATTGTATAATTAATTAAATATTGCTCCTTGTTTGTAAGTATGTTCATGATATGTCTGTTCGTAAGAGGTAATGTAGAACAAACACATATCCCCCCCCCCCCCCCCCCCCCCCCCCCCCCCACTAGCATCTACTGCAAAGTTACCTATATTGGGCTATATTGTTACAACAACAATGTTAACCAGTAGATCGTCTCAGGCCTTCTTGGGCTAGTATCTGCTGCAAAGTCACCTATTTTGGGCTATATTGTTACAACAACAATTTAATCAGTAGATCGTCTTAGGCCTTCTTGGGCAGCTCGTTGTATTTAACTCTTAATGTTGTTTAATAAAATCATGTTTATTCTCCCTTACAGAATGGCAGCGTTTTTGTACATGCTGTCGTTATTTAGTTTGACATACTCCGCCGTTGTAGCAGGCGACACAGAAGACCCGGCAGTGTATGACTCGCCATTGCAAATATCACGTGCTGTATTTGAAGTATTTTCTTTATCTATGGCGTTGTTTGCCTTAGCAACTGAGTTTAACCAATTAAGAAGGTGGGTACTAAATGATATGTAGTGTTTTCTCATAGATACGTTCTGCTATTTAAAGTACACGTAAAACAAATATCGTATATGATAATAAATACTGAAAATGGGTTGCTTGTAGGCAACTAACACAAACAAGACAGAAACGTAGCAGAAAGGTTTTTATTGAGTATGCCATGCGAGACAATATGAGGTGAAAAACCTCTCACGCTGCTAAAATGACAAGATCGGATAATATCTTACCATATTTTAAACATCTTTTTAAGGTGCAAAAACAATCTCTCCCATTATCAGATAGGGGCTTTTCCATTTCATGGAACGTATTTAAATATAGGTATAAAAATCCAACAGGAAAAGCAGCATTCAAGGACGACAGTCAACCACAAACACACACAGAAACAAAGAACAAATGTAAAGATGAATAAAAGGCCAAATAAGACATCACAAACACAAAAGGGTTGACAATAGGGCTACCGCCTTGGAACGGTCAGTGGCAAAAAAAGGCCGCTAGGAGGTTAAACCAGGTTCTAGGGTGCGCCAAACCTCACAATTACCCTACCGTCAACCCAATAAATCGGGACAGTGTAAACTATTCTCTAACCAACAAAGCAGCATTAATAGGCAATATAAGTAAAAGACAAAATCGTGTATCTATAAATACAAAAACAAAATAGCCTAGAAAGCCACAAAGAAGGTACTCAATGACTTGGCAGAAGCCAGAGCAACGCGAGAACAAACGATTGAAGGCACGACAAGACAAGACTGCAGAAAAACATAAAACGTCACCGTCCTTTTGGGATTTAGGTAGACGTCATCATAGGGTCCACAGTCTGTCCGGTCATCGCACAATCAAAGAGTGGCGAACTGTAAGGGTCAACCACCACATATTCATACATGTTTACAGATTATTGATGTGTGTCAGCAGTTAATTTATTGCATTTCTTAATATTCTGTTCATAATTGATGTTATTCCTATTGCAGACACAGACTTGAATATTTTCAAGAAGCATTCAACTGGTTAGATTTTTCTTCAGCCATTCTGCTACTTAGTGTGCCCGCATTACGGTTTACAAACAACAACGCACAGTGGCATGTCTTTGCATTTGGATACCTCATCTGGACAATTAGGATTTTCAAGTTTGCTGCTGTATTTAGGTATGTCCGAATTTAGGCATCTCTAAATGTTCGATGTTAAATGTGAAACGTTTAGTTTGTATACGTTTTTCGTGCATTTATTCGTTGTTATTGAGTTTAAGATGATTGCATTTCAGAAGTTATAAATATAAAACAAAAATGGAAACCAACGTTATAGAAAAATGTCTCTAGAAGTGAGATTATTTCCGTATTTCAAAAAGATTTAGTATATATTGCTAATGTATTTTCTGATGTGTATAACAACAAAATTCCTCACTTATTTTAAACTACAGCACATTAATTAAGAGGCGGTTTTCCGATCGGATTTAAAGTTAAATGAACTTGTAATTTTCCTTTGATGTTGTATGTTTTCAGACAGACGGGTGCATATTCCCAGATACTGTATCGGGTATAGGTGCATGATATTGTATGTTTTCAGACAGACGGGTGCATATTCCCAGATACACTATCGGGTATTGGTGCATGATATTGTATGTTTTCAGACAGACTGGTGCATATTCCCAGATACTGTATCGGGTATTGGTGCATAATATTGTATGTTTTCAGACAGACTGGTGCATATTCCCAGATACTGTATCGGGTATAGGTGCATGATTTTGAATGTTTTCAGACAGACGGGTGCATTTTCATAGATACTGTATCAGGTATTGGTGCATGATTTTGTATGTTTTCAGACAGACGGGTGCATATTCCCAGATACTGTATCGGGTATAGGTGCATGATTTGTATGTTTTCAGACAGATGGATGCATATTCCCAGATACTGTATCGGGTATTGGTGCATGATATCGTATGTTTTCAGACAGACGGGTGCATATTCCCAGATACACTATCGGGTATTGGTGCATGATATTGTATGTTTTCAGACAGACTGGTGCATATTCCCAGATACTGTATCGGGTATTGGTGCATGATTTTGAATGTTTTCAGACAGACGGGTGCATTTTCATAGATACTGTATCAGGTATTGGTGTATGATTTTGTATGTTTTCAGACAGACCGGTGCATATTCCCAGATACTTTATCGGGTATTGGAGCATGCTATTGTATGTTTTGAGACAGACGGGTGCATATTCACAAGTACAGTACTGTATCGGGTATTGGTGCATGATTTTATATGTTTTCAGGCAGACGGGAGCATATTCACAGATACTGTATCGGGTATTGGTACATGATATTACGCAGTTTGTCATCCTGTTCCTCGTCATTCTCTTGGCATTCAGTGGTGCGTTCTTCCTCACCCTCAGAGGAGATAATGATTTGAACACCCACGCTGAAACCAGGTTTGAAGTTTACATTGTTATATACATGGCTCAACATTCCAAACACAACATATATTCTATTAACTGTTTGAGAAAACCGGTTTGTAGGCACCGAGGCACCCACATAAAGTCCCAGTATCATGGATATACTAGTGTTTAATACACGGTTTAAGCGCATTCAAATGTTTTCTATTTGTTGGGGTACTTTTATCAGTCTAATAATTTTGAATGGCGATTTTAACAAATAAAGAAGGTATTCATACACAACTGGGTTTGGAAGATGGATGCAATGCAAATTAAAGCGGATGAAACCTTTTCCATTATTTGAATATAATAGGTATTAGCAGTATGCATTAGCTATTACTTCTTACTGTTTAGAGCAACAGAAAAGACTTTTTGTTTTAATTAAGAAAATAATAAATACGTACCTGTGTTTTATCGGTGAATAAAATACAGCTAGAAGTTCGGATGCGTAGTAATTAAATCACGAGTGCGTTAGCACGAGTGATTTAATTACTCGCATCCGAACGACTTATACTTATTATTTCGATTCTAACTCAACAATAACCCCATTGTATACGCTATTGTTGGGGCATTATATATTATCTCGGAGGTCAAGGTAATCAGGCTGCTATGTTTACAGGCTGTTCCATTGGGCGCCCCCGTATGCAAAGTTCTGGTTTCAATACACTAGTAGTCACTAGTAGTAAACAATTAAGTCATTCCTTACGTCATATAGCTTGCGCTGTATGACGTCAAACGTTCTCACCTTGTTCATTCAAGATGCTTATTAATGTTATATGTACTGATGCATATCATGGGTTTATATCGGGGGTGTGCACGGTTTGGGAGCATGGCAAGTTTGTTGTAATTAACATTTCATTAAAATTACTGTTGAGTTTGTCTTCGTGACGTATATTTAGCAAGTGACGTCATGTAACGTGGCGCTTCCAACGGATGAAATATACGCGGGGAATTAATGGAACAGCTGTATTTTATCGTAGAATAACATACAGCTGTCTCTCTTCTTTGTGTATATGAAAGACTGTGGAGGTCGTGTTAGAATGCAGATTAGAACAGTTATAAACATATACATATATGTTATTTATATTCAGTCATTTGTTTTTATATACTTAGCTTGTCAGTGTTTACTTAAGTAGTTATTTTATATTTGTTTATATCTAGAATCAGACTGGATTCAGTCATTAATTATTATTTAATAGCCTCAAATTAAAATGTGTTCATGATTATTTCCTGTGTTTTTTCCGTTGATGTGACTTTGATTTTTTCAGATTTGTTTAAAGCTACACACTGTAACACAGGCAAATCTAGCAGAGTTTCGTCACACACTCCTTATTTTTATAATTAAATATCTTGCAGTTCGTTTTGGGGCATATTGTTTGTTGGTGTACGTACCCTAGCAGAAGCGCAACCTGTTGTCGACTATACCGGCGAGGGTGGATATAGGTAAATAATACTATAGTGTCGTATCTGCATCCGCATGAAAAGTTGACGATATTTCCTTATAGTTCTATTACACCGACTTTCTGTTGAGATTCCTACACGCACGTAATTTAGTTGCGACTTCACAGGTTTAAATTTCATTACAATAGATAATAATACTAAATGTATTAAATCAAATATAGTATACGACTCAAGACTTTAAAATAGCCTAAGCAAACTAGACAAATACTCTTTCTAGAACGAGAGAGAGAAAGAGAGAGAGAGGGGTAGACAGAGAGATATAGAGAGAGTTCGAGAGAGGAGAGGAGAGGAGAAGAGAAGAGAAGAGGAGACGAGAGTACAGGAGAGGGGAGAGGAGGGAAGGGGAGGGGAGGGAGTAGAGGGATGGAGAGGTGAGGATGCACATTTGTTATACATATTTACCTTTACACCTCTATATGTCTTTGCGATGTTGTTTCAGGACCTTGGGTACCATCTTCATGGTCTGTTTTATATTTGCGTGTAGTGTGCTTCTGTTGAACATCTTGATAGCCCAGCTCAGCGATACATACCAAAAAGTACAACAGGATGCTCAACGAGGCCTCGAGGTCAACAGAGCTTGGATTGTTGCACGTGTTGAACTCAATAGCTGCTTTTGGTTCAGACAGGTGAGCTAATATTGCAGTGAGATAATATAACTCAAATCCTATTTAAATTCTTCGATAATTGTTGCATTTGTTTAAGCGACCTATATATCAATATGTTAGGGTGTTAATTGTCAGATGGTTTAAATCGTTAGTCAGGGAAAATCTACCAGGTGGAATGTGCGGCCACTTGGTCCGAATTGTGGCACATGGAACCAGTCCATATAATCGTTTTTCTGACTAGATTTTATGACGTACATCCCACACCGGCTAATCTACATCGTTGAAAACTGACTGAATATGTGTAAAATGAGGGGCTTGAATCTCGTATACTTTCCTCCTGATAAATTGTCTTTTCTCAAGGGATATATAGGTTGCAACATGAAGGAATGAAACATCCCATTTTACAAGAAGGCCAGTCAACAAGACCACAAAAGAGACAAATGTTATTTTGCACAGAGCCAAGACGCGGAAAGTGATAGTAGAACAAAAGAAGAATCTGGTTTCCCAGACATTGTCCACACCACACTGAGACCCGACATTGTTATCTGATCCAGCAACACCAAGCAGCTGATCATCATAGAGCGTCCACATCACACTGAAACCCGACATTGTTAACTGATCCAGCAGCACCAAGCAGGTAATCATCATAGATCGTCCACACCACACTGAGACCCGACATTGGTATCTGGTCTAGCAGCTCTAAGCAGGTAATCATCATAGATCTTCCACAACACACTGAGACCCGACATTGTTATCTGGTCTAGCAGCTCCAAGCAGGTAATCATCATAGATCGTCCACACCACACTGAGACCCGACATTGTTATCTGGTCTAGCAGCTCCAAGCAGGTAATCATCATAGATCGTCCACACCACACTGAGACCCGACATTGTTATCTGGTCTAGCAGCTCAAGCAGGTAATCATCATAGATCGTCCACACCACACTGAGACCCGACATTGTTATCTGGTCTAGCAGCTCCATGTAGCTGATCATTATAGAGCGTCCACACCACACTGAGATCCGACATTGTTATCAGGTCTTGCAGTATCAAGCAGCTGATCATCATTGAGCTGACATTGCCTGGGAAAGCCAATGTTTGGACCGTATGGTTGTTCCCGGTTGAAGTAGGATGTAAGGTATTCACAGCCCAGTCCATGCGGAAGCTGCTGACTTCATTAGGAATCACAGGAACACTCAGAAAGGGAGCCATCTAGTGATTTATCTATGCTGCTTAGAAGGCATTGGTGGGAAAGAAACTCGAATTGGAAAATTATATTCACTGTATAGATCTACCCATACTACTTTTTGATATATCACAGTGTTGATATATAGTGAGCAAAGCTCTGCACTCCCCTCATGATTCTCAAGATGGCAGTGGTATTATAGACTGTTTACATTGTCGACAGTCTAAGCACAGGTACATTAATATTCGGAAGCAAAACCTTATTTGTAAATTGAATTTCTTAATTTGATTTCAGGACTACCGAACAAAACACTATGTTCAATGTGAAGATATCGTTGATCTGAAAGATGTGTTGACGAAATGGGAGTCAACTCCCTTGAATGAAATGAACAAATACATCAGAGACATTTGGGATGCCCATGACGACCATAAGATGAGCCTTCTAACCGTACAGCATAGATTGGCGAGACAGGAGCACGCTCTTCGTGAAATCAAGTAAGCATTTTTAAATATTGCATTTGCTATGGTTAAGTATGAATTAAACAAGCTTACTTTACAAACATGTAATTACAATTTCGAGAATAAAACATGGCGGGATATTTTTATTTACACTGTCCCGTTTTATTGGCATGACACTAGGGTTTGAGTGAGGTTTGATGCACCCTAGAACTTAGTTTAACCCTCTCCACCACCACCACCGCCACCCCCCCCCCCCCCCACCCACCCCCACCCCCAGTCCTGTTTTGTTGTTTCTGTGCTTGTTCCTGGTTGACTGTGGTCCTTGAATGCTACATTCCTGCTCTTCCTTTTAAATAAACGTTTTCATCCATGCTCTAGTTGTATTCGGTAAAAGTTTTAATAGATATGCATACCCGTTGTACATTAAAATCAAGAACTGAAAGAAGATGACAAATTGTAAACAAAACAAAATTCAGAACTATGTAAAGCATAGGTCAATGATTATTTTTGCCTTGGTTTTATTGTATACCACTTGTCAACATGTATTTAGAAGATAATGACCATGTATACAACATACAGTGTTGTGTTACTTATGTAAAGTGTCATCTGGTATAATATTCCGGGCCTTTAACTTGTTTTATAGTCTGAGTTATAACTACCTGTATGCATGTTATACTACATCTTTCAGCGAACGATTGGCAGACATAACAGGACTATTAGCTCGGCAATTTCATCCTCCAAAACCGAAGTTTCATCGAAGCGATACAGAAGAACTTGAACAACTAAATATGACACCCGATATGCTAAAACGGAATAGCATTATTGAAGAAGAAATTCATCCTGGGGACAACCCTACGCGTCAAATGAGCCAAGTTGAGAGTCTGCAAAAACCAAAACGCAACAGTGTTCTTCATGAAAACAATGAAGAAGTAGATGAGAACGATATAAAGGTGTTTATTGAACAGTTGAATAATGAAAACGATCAACTAGATGATGCAACTGATGGTATGCATTTGCGCGGCAGCAGACGATCATCGTCCAGTACCGATAGTTCTACATCAAGTGCCATCGCTACATCCGGGTTTTAACAAATTCGTGTTTGGTTGAGTATCAATATGTTTAATCCAAAACGTTGTATTTTGTTGACAATGCACGTGCAATGCAAGTCAAATAAGGTTGGCGTACACAACATTATCACCAGAAAGTACGTTTACATTATATTCAAGTCAGCTGAAACTGCCTCGTCAATTTCCGTTATCAGATTTCAGTATTACGGAAGTCTACGAGACAGTTACTATTCGTCCAACGTTACAATTCGGTATGGCTCTAAACTACATGTATATGCGCTTCACACTGTACATTAATCAGATTGCTTATATGTCTTTAGTATATTTCATAAGTTTAATCTAACCACCTGAGGTAAGTATATATATTGTAATTGATCAGTTTCAACATAGAATCAAAACGCTTATGCATTTAGAGGTTGTTGATGATCATGGTGAAAAACTTCGAATTTGTTAAATAGTATTTATCACAGATTTTTATATATAGATATTAAGTTTGTAATAACATTGTCAGGCATTTGACTGTACACACATTTAATAAAATTAAAGTCATAAGAAAGCATACACCATTATCTCCCCCTTCGTCAACTTACCATTTAAGCACATTTTAACTTTCGCTATTTTTATTTATGTTTGTGCATTGTGTTTAGTTTACATATTTTTAAGAGAATTGTATTTAATAAATTATTTTTAATATGTATGTATGTTTTTTAAACGCATTGCCCGTATTAACATTTATCAAAACATAAAATTAACAACGTATTTCGAAATACGGTCTCTGCATACATGTGGTCTCTTAATACATGTCCATTTAAATTTAAAAAAAAAACAATTGGGAACTAACCTGAATAGAGGTGCATAAGTATAACAAAAATATGTTCATATACATTGAGGTGCTTTTAATAGATGCAATTGATTTTACAATTCAGCTTAGTTATACAAAGAGTAAAAGTGCATATAAAAGTCGGGAAAACAGGCAGTGTAGCATTCAAGGACCACAGTCAACCAAAAACATGCAGAAACTAACAATAATAACAAGAATGAATAAAAGGCAAGGTATATGATATCAAAAACATGAAAAGGTTGAAAAGGCCTACACATTGGAACGGCCAGTGGCTGGGGAGGGTTTAATCTAATGTTGGTGGAACTTGTTACCAACCCATTTGTCATTATAATATTTCTATCGTAGATATGTTGATATTACTCCCATTTATCATTATAATATTTCTATCGCAGATATGTTGATATTACTCTGTATGTAAAATATTGGCAATAAAATATGTTTAAATCAATGGTCCGTGGCAAAATAAAAGGCAACTATGGCTTTAAACCAGGTTTTAGGATGCACCAAAGCTCAGTGTTGCCCTATTGTCATCCCAATAAAACGATACAGAGTAAATAGAGAAATCACCATTATACTATATTCTCTAACAAACTAGGCAGCATTAATAGGCAATATAAGAATAACACAAAGATGATCATGTTTATATGAATATCAAAAGAAAAAGTCTAAAAAAACACAAAGCAAATACTCTGTGACTTGGCAGAATGCAGACCAACGAGAACACACCGTTAAGGGTACAACAAGACTTTAGACAAACATCAAACGCTACCGCCCTTTGAGGATTTATGTAGACGGCATCATAGGGTCAACAATTTGTCCGGTCATCGCACAATCAAAGAGGAAATCACAGTGACGAACTGTAAATGGATCAACCACTAAACATGCAGTGCGTGCAATATGATAGGGTCATAACCTCTTTTGATAAACTTGTTAACACGTGTAATAAAGATTGTACAAAAGTGATAAAGGATCTTATGAAGTTTGTAAATCACATCACCATAGAAGTCAGGTTGTGATAGTCCTTGTCCCAGAAGAGTTCTTAAATTACTTTTATGTTTTAAAAGTAGATCAGGGTTACGATAATAACATTTTGCAACCTTCTTTTTGAAGTTTACGTTAATGGTAACCTTGCTGGAGTAGTTTCTTAGTTATACAAATGTTACGAATATTAAAGTCCTCAACACGACTACAAGCTCTAAAAAAACGAATAAAGAAATATAAAAAGATCGGAAACGGAAAGTAGCATTCAAGGAGGATAGTCAACCACAAAACACAGAAACAAACATGCAAACAGACAAACAAGAAGGCAAAAGTAATAATAAAAGCAAACGACATCCTAAACACAAAAGAGTTGACAATAGGGCTACCGCCTTGGAACGGTCAGTGACAAAGTAGGCCACTGAGGGTTTAAACTGGTTCTAGGGTGCACCAAACCTCACACTTACCCTACTGTCATCCCATTAAAACAGGACAGTGTAAATAAAGAAATCCCCGCCATGATCTAATATCTAACCAACAAGGCAGCATCAACAGGCAATATAAGTAAAACACAAACATGCTCGTGTAAATATAATACAAAAAATACAATAGCCGAGAAAGCCACAATGAAGGTACTCAATGACTTGGCAGAAGCCAGAGCAACAAGAGAATAAACCATTAAGGGCACGACAAGAAAGATCATAGACAAACATCAAACGCCACCGTCCCAATGGGCTTTAGGTAGGCGTCATCATAGGGTCCACAGCCTGTCCGGTCATCGTACAATTAAAGAGGAAAGCATAGTGGCGAACTGTAAAAGGGTACACCACCAAGCATGCAGTACGCTGAAAAATGATAGGGTCATAACCTCTTTTGATAAACGTTTTAACAACTTTAACACAGATAGTATGAAAATGATCATGACCAAGAATCTTACGAAGTTTATAAATCACATCACCATAGACGTCAGTTTGTGATAGTCCTTGTCGCAGAAGAGTCCTTAAATTACTTTTATATTTGGAAAGAAGATCAGGGTTACAATAATAAAATTTTGCAAAGGTTTTACGAAGTTTATGGTAACGGTAACCCTGATTGAGTAGCTTTTTAGTTATACAAAGATTACGAATATTAAAGTCCTCAAGAGAAACATAGACCCCATTAGTAATTATTTCATCATGCAAAAGGGAGACGTTAATCAAGAAAAGAAGCTTCGGTATCGGAAATATTAGGGTTTTTTCAGATGAAATTATAGGATAAATAGTATTAACCATAGTAGAAAATAAATGATTTTCAATGTTCAATATTTCATTCGGCAACAGAGAAGCGTCAATAAGGATCTATTTCCAGCCTATTGTCTATTGTATTTAGTGAGTCGGTGGGGGAGAAGGGTGTGGATGGGTTGGGGGAGGGTTGGCGGGTGGTGCGGGGACGGGGTAACTGCACGAGACAATAGTGCTATTCAATTTTGTTTCAGTGGATGAGTCCCTCCCAATGCAGCTTTTGTATGAAACCAACATACTAAAACGTCAAAGCAGGTGTCTCATTAGTTGTGTTTTGGTCTGATTTTATTCTAAAAATCATGAATTATCAACAAAGACTTGTATTTAGTATAGTTACTTGTTGATTTGCATTGTTTGCTTTATAAAAGTAAAGTTGAAAGTATTATATATTTGTATGCTCTAGACTAGATACTGTTTAATATTTAAATGCTTTTCAGCGAGAAAACTTTATTCGGGCCTCAGTTTGGTTCACCCTAGAACCTGGTTTAAACCCACAGCGACTTTTTTTGCATCTGACCGTTCCAAGCCGGTAGCCCTATTGTCAACCCTTTTGTGTTTGTGATTTTTTACTTGGCCTTTTATTCATCTTTAAATTTGTTCTTTGTTTCTGTGTGTGTTTGTGGTTGACTGTCGTCCTTGAATGCTGCTTTTCCTGTTCGATTTTTATATTTATATACCTGAGCTAATCGGTCATGTAGCATGTAAGCAGTATATAAGCAAGCTTTCCGTGACTTTTCAGTGATCATTTATCGTTGGGAAATAGTTATTTAAAGGCTAGAGTGCGTGAACGGTTGCAAGAATGTTTTCGCTATCATTCATGAACGGTCTCAATCAAACCAACACTGCCATAGGGTTTGTATTTATCGTGTTCGGCGATTTCCAATTGTTTTCATTTCATACTCTTTTTTCAATTACATCTGCCTGAATATCTGGTAAAAGACTTAACATGCAATCTCTTTCAAGAACACATCTGTGACAAAAGGAGCACAGTCCGTACCCATAGGAATACCAACAACTTTCCTATAAAGGATAGTTCCATACCTGACGAAAATATTATCTAATAGAAAAATTAGGGCTTTACAAACGTCTTGGCAAGTCCACATAGTGTAATTGTCTAAACTGACGTTATAGTAAAAACGCAATAATATAGATATAGCTAGAGACATGGGGTAGGACCCCCTCCCAAACTCCCCCCCCCCCCCCCCACAATACCACCACCACCCCTACCCTCCCCCACACTTCATATTCATTTTGTCATGCTCATGAAAGGTCTTCACCATGGCCATGCGTGTGTAAACGTATGGAGGTGGATATCCGCAATTGTAGTTTGCCATTTTGAACTTGCATTATGACAAACTGCAATATCCCTTATTCCATTTATAAATTATAAATTGTGTAATTTCCTAATTTCTTATACGCTAAATTCATTAATTGTGCCTTTGTTAAATTGCCAAATATTGCATGTTTGCGTTGTTTCGTTTTTGCATTGTTGCATTTTTGCATTGTTACATTTGACATTCAATTGTCCCTGGTTTCATTATTCCGCGTGTAACGTTTTAATATAATAATAATTTCTTTTTCACAAACAATGATACTGTACACCATTTTATGATTTATTATCAGACTATAAATACACAATTTAATGTTTCCTACCGTTCCGACTGTTAACGAACGACAATGCATGTATTATTAAACTTGCTCATGTTAATTCTAAAAACCCTTTGGCTGAAACTAGCGCCCGAACAATAGTCAAATACGGTGCTATATATGTATACTATTTTCTCATAAAGATCCTCATATCATAAAGGTGGATATAAACGTCGACCATGACATTTTGAAATTCAACGACCACAATCAACCAAAAGCATACATGGAAACAAACAAGACTTACAAAGATGATTACAAAACACGATATGACCTCACACACATAAACGGGCTGACAATAGGGCTATCGCGTTGGAACGGTCAGTGGCAAAAAAAAGGATGCTGGAGGGTTTAAACAAGGTTCCAGGATGCACTAAATCTCATTCGAACACGTTTTCTTTCTTCCAGTAATGCTTCAATCGATTACTGATTATACCAGCAACGTCTAGCATGTATGGCGGTGGCAAGATATCGGCCGTTTCCAAAGGTACATTAGCATACTCCTTTTTATACAATTTAAGACCAGAATAAAAACAGATAAAATACATAGTAATTTTGTATAACTGACTTGCCCTCCTACCATCGATTTACAAGCACGTGTGTCAGAGGTATCAGATTAACCTCTGCCCTGATGCTTAACTTTTTAACTTAAAATCGTCTACAGTTCTACTGGTAGCTGTATAGATGGGGAGGGAATTCCACAGTGGAATGATCCTGGGGGAAAAATAACCATTAATAAGCATCAGTATATGCAAAGGGACGGGTATATTGGAATGAATGTTTATCTCTAGTCTGTCGAGTTAGGTGTTGGATTTCTCCCGAATACCTTGTCTTATCGATCGAGACTACATCGCTATGAATTTTGAAAAAGAAGGACAAGCTGGCTTGATCTCTTCTCGATTCTAGCGATGTCCATTCTAGGTCCACTAACATCTTCCCGACATGACTTATGTTCCTCCATCGCCGACATGTAGTGTCATCCAAAAAAACAGGGAATGTGTAACTTAAGATATCCCCGCCAGGTTCTACTCAAATAAGTCAAATCTGACCTGAAAGTTGTATTAAGTGGCTTAGATTTGTTTCACAACCGTTCATGAACAGCATCATCAAACCGACTCTGAAATATTTGATGTAATAATCGTGTTCGGCGATTTCAAGATTTCCACATTGTGAGCAACAAGGGTTGATAACTGACATGGGCAGAGGTATGCAATACGGACCTATGAACAACATGAACAAACCAAACACATGTGAACAAATGAGGGAAACTATATAGAAACTCAGGTCGATATAAAATTATTGTTAGAATCTCATACAAATTATGGTACAAACAATGGGCAGGGTGTGAACTTTTTTTTAATCATTTTACTCCAGCATTTCTGTCATTTTAAAGATATTTTTGGTCGAAAGGCAACTCTGGGAGGGAGGGGATGAGAATCTAGCAATTTTTTATTGTGGCTCATTTCATTTTTTTTCCGTCTGTTTATATAAATATCACAGTTATTTCGCCAGTTACAGATTTAAATATTTCTGAGAATAAATCACGACTAGCTCCTTTTTCTAGTCTTTTTCGGATAACTGTATTCTCGTATTCTTTGACAAGCTCATTAAGCCCAGATATTTTGCATACTCAAAATTTGGCCATGTCGAAATTACACAGGTAGAGTGCATCTCTTGAGTTTTCAGAAGTACATGAAGTCATTCGCTCCATTAAATTAAATAAATCCGGAGGTCATGACCTAATAGTAAATGACCATCTAAGGTACGGAGGAACATCAATTACGACTTATAACACAGACATATTTACTTTTTGTTTAAATGGGCACCCTACTCATGGCCAAATTTGGTTGTGCTAGGATAAGAAATGTAACAGATAGACAGCTTACACGCAAAATTGGATGTGAAATGGGAAACATTTTATGGGCTATCATAATTTGGTTTCCATGGGAGCCCATGGGTTACAGGAACCAAAACTGCTTATGCAGCCCTTAAGATAATGCCTTAATGAAGCCCATGGTCAAATTTGGTTGTGCTAGGATAAGATATGTAAGAGGCATAGACTTGTAAAAGCAGCTTAAACGCAAACCTTGATGTGGGACGTCGACGCCGACGCCGGGCAACGCCGACGCCGACGCTGGCGCGAGTACAAAAGCTCTCTTATTCTTCGAATAGTCGAGCTAAAACTTAGTTCAAACGTTATACATACCCCTTACATTTCTTATTCTTATTTTACAAATATTCTGCGATAGTATTAAAAAAAGGATAAGAGAATGAGAGAGGACGGAAACAATTAAAATCAGATAAGTTATAAAACATGTATATGACTGTCCAGGAACAAAATAAGCATACGCCTCCACCGAAAAATACGACCATCCTCTGGATCCTTTCTTGGACACCTGACCCACCCGATCCCATGATTATAGCTTTTCCCAATTCCTTGGACCATGTCTGTATTTGTGTTGTGTTAGAACGTGATAAGGCAATATGTATAGCATAATTTTTCGAGTATATGCGATTTATACTGCTTCTCGAGTCCCGCGAGTGCTGTATACATCGCATACGAGAAAAATATACTTTGTATATGATAGAGCATGAGTTTTGCACGTGTACGGGGAGATAATGCACGAGCGTTTTAGACCACAATAGCCTAAATACACACTATGCATCCTGTAATACCCGAGAATATACACAGCTCGTTCATTATCTCCCCGTACACGTGCAAAACTCATGCTCTATCCTATACTTGTACCATAGCTCTAATGGTTTTCCTTTGTTCTTGCTTATGATATAATTTTCATAAACCTGAAGGTCTGAGCCTAAACCGTGCTATAAATGCCGGTATATTTCTGCCGTGCTATAAATGACAGATTCGGCAGTTATACCATGATCTGCTCAATTTTACACGCGCGTAGTTGTAATGTTTACACATTAATGTTTGTTGAAGGTATATGTCTCAAATACAAGACAAGATAGTACAACATTAACAGACGGACACTGGTCACCCTTTGAAATAAAAGTTAGTCAAATTATATAATATAATATTATATAATATAAATAATATAATAGAATAGAATAGAATGTAATAGAATATAATAGAATATAAACGTATGCTTTACTTCAGACGATATATTTGTGATAATTATTATGCCCCCGCCATTGATGGCTGGGAGTGAGATACAAAGGGTGACCAGTGTCCGTCCGTACATCGTGAAATGTTTTCCTTTAAATCACTTTTCCGGCAGCGGCGGTGGCGGCGATGGCAACGCGTCAGCCCTTGAGTACAGTAAAGTAAAAGCAATACATGTCAGCAAAACATTATCAACGTTAAAGCAATGATGCCCGTGCGTGTGTGTGTGTGTGTGTGTGTGTGTTTGTGTGTGTGTGCGTGCGTGCGTGCGTGCGTGTGTGTGTGTGTGTGTGTGTGTGTGAGACACGAATGTGTATAGTCCCTCAAGCATATCAGCCATGGGAAATTCCCCAAGGATGGCCATTCGGTGTGTAATATGTTAAGCGTGCGGTGTGTGGTGCATTGATTGTATGTGGGGACGTCGGATTTAAGTCTCATCAGTGGGGCTGGTAAGGTCTCCCACATATAATCAAATCGTCATAAAAACACGCTCATGTATGTATTTTATGTTTATAATCATATACATCAAAAAATATTATAATTTCGCGTACAATAGCGGGTCATTTTTCTGTACACAAACTGTTAAAATAAGCCAAACCTATAGCAAGCATGATTGCAAAACTACGAATATTACCAAAAATTCAATTTAAATGCTTTAACGTTCAAAACAAAACGATGAAGAAATGAAAACTTCAATACATTTCAGAGTACAGTACACACCTTGTGTTATCCGACTATTTGTAAATCATTTAGCATTGTAATTATTTCTTTATAGTAGGCGTAGCGTTCCGTGGTTGAGAGGGTAAACACGCTGAGTTTGATACCTTCTCGCCTGTCACCGCTGCGGTTACGGTTTTCGAATTCCAATGGGAGCTCGCCTTGAGAAAGTGTCGATTCTTACAAATGGCGAGAGATTTACAGTACTGGTTCTCTGGTTCTACCCAAGAATTAATGGATGGTGTTCCTTCACCACTAAAACCGACCGTCATATATAGCCTAACATGTGCTGGACAATGACGTTAAGAGCCAACCAAATTGGCTGTATGCCATGGCAGGTAATAATGGTACGTAAATGTGTTATACGTATGCGGCTAAACTTTCAAGGCAATACGTTACTGTATTACCAATGCTATCTCTATGGAAAAACATTGAGAAATCAATTTCTAAGACAAATCTTAACAATATTGATTGTGGTTACAAAGTTATTTCCAATGTTTCAATTTCAGTACACCGATGTGGATCGGTTAAAATAGTATTGCAGTGCAGTGTTACACTCAACACAATTCCTAATCGGTCAGTTTATATTGTATTACTATTTTTATAATAATGCATGTATTCACATGAAATTTCACATATCAATATTTGAATAGGTGCTGCAGCTAATTATTGATTTTTTTCTGTCCGGCTCACGGTCAAATTAACCGTGTTAGGCGTGTTGACCAATATAGCACATTTTGCACGTGCAGGGCATGGACACCGATATGCACGTGTTCATGTACACTTTTGTCATTGCTGATGATTTTCTTACTTGAAAAACACATACCATGGCGAGAATGACACAAGAGGAACGCGGCCGAGCTGTCGGAATGTTACAGGCCGGAACACCTTTACGACAAGTGAGTTTTATTTTTTGAAATTTCAAAAGAATATCAATACAATTTATTTGTAGCTATTATTTTGGTGGCTATTTCTGTTTTTAATTTTATCTCAGGTGGCAAGAACCTTCAATCGGCGGCAATCCACCATCCAAGCTCTTTGGGCGAAATTCAACCAAACCGGAAGTGTGGCTGATCGACCCCGACGGTTCAAACAGAGGGTGACAACACAACGGCAGGACAGATACATGATCTATCACATCTCCGTGATCGTTTTCTACCAGCTACAACGACATCTAGGCATTCGATGGGGACCCATTGACGTCATGTATCAACTCAAACCGTACGAAACCGGTTACGTGACGTCGGAATTCGATGTCGTCGACCTCGGAAAGGTCTTATCTTAACGAGAAGACACCGCCAAGTTCGCTTAGCTTGGGCTAGGTGACATTTACGGTTCACCAGGGCCGACTTTGCGAATGTTCTTTTCGTCGACGAGACAAGGATTGCATTGCGTTGTGCCGACGGCCGCAAACGCATTTATCGCCGACGTGGTGAGAGAAACAGCGCCAATTGTGTTCTTGAGGTGGACCAGTTCGTGGGAGGATCAATTATGATATGGGCGGGCATTTCGATGCACATCAAAACACCGATCGTGTCCATACAAGGCAACATGAATGCACGACGATATCAGACGGACATCATTCATTCAACCTGTTCTTATAACACACATTGCTAATCCCAATCGACCATGTCTGGGACTTATTAAATCGAAAGGTACGGGCCTATCCTCAGCAGCTGAATCTACGGGAATTGGAGCGTGACGTCAACCGCGTTTGAAGAAATATCCGTCAGCAGTATCTTCACAGATACATTATATCAATGAGGAGTCGTTGTCGAGCCGTGATTGCTGCCGATGGAAGGCACACACGTTATAAACATACAACAGACGTCAATTAACATGATTTTGTGACTTTTGAATTACCGGGTCGCCTTATTCATTCCTGCGGAAGATGTCAACTCTTTATTTGTTTGAAATGAAATTTTCTTTGCTGATTTGTAATGAATTCTGCTTTCTTATGCGATCAATAAATTCACGAAATTGAATTATTCTTTTTTTTTTAATTAGAATTTATTGAGGTGACCGATTAGGAATTTTGCTGAGTGTATATGAAGTTCTACCCCTATCCCCATTTTTTGGGGGTGGGGGAGGATAAGGTGAGGATTAGGTGAAGAAGGTTATTTTAAAGAAAATTCAAAATATACTTGATTTTGTTGATGGTTGTGGAGATGAGTGAGATTGACATTATGCACCATAATTACGATGTAAGAATAAATCAAATCACAGAATTATGTACATTTACCGAAAAAATGATATCTATATAATATATTATATATTTATATTTATATATAAGTATATACATGTATCTTTAAAAAAAAGTCCCCCGCCCTCCAATTGATGAGAAGTGTTTTGTTATTTTTGAAGAAGAAGAAAAAGTTGATGATGCACACACCTCCCCGTCCCCGCCCCTACATATTTTTTTTGATGAGGATTGGTGTAATTTTGAAGAAAACAAAGTAAGCGCTTGTTTGTGGGTTGATTTTGCCTGTGGTGGAGGAGGAGGAGGAATTAAGATAGGCAGTATGGTACAAAAATGAATAAACAAACAATACAAAAACGTGTAAATAAAAAAAATGGTGTCGTGTTTGTTTCGAGGGTGTGAGGTGATTCATTTAAATTGTCCATGCATTTTAGTATAACTAGCTCCAGTCTCCACTTCCACGTCCCACTTCTCAGGTGCAGAATCAGAATTATTCCGTAGTTTTGTTTACTGTATACTACATGGAAGGACATGCACGTATGTGCCACTCACAGCTAAGATCATACGGCGACTTTCCAGCTTCCATTGGTGGAGAAAGACCCCAGGTGCCCCTCCGGGCAATTTTTTTGCACGGGCGGGCACCTGGGTAGAACCACCGACGTTCCGCAAGCCAGCTGGATAGCTTCCTCACATAAAGATTCCTAGGCCCCTGAGGGATCGGACCTACAGCGGTGAGGGGCAAGTGATTTCAAGTCAGAGACGTTAACCACTCGACCACGGACGCCCCGTATATAGAGGACGGTCATAACTAAAACCAGGGTAAGTTATAAAACACGTATATGATTTACCCTGGAAAAAAAGGCTTACGCTTCTACTGAAAAATACGACCATCCTTTGGATCATTTCTTTGGACACCCACCCAACACATCGAATAGTTTGTGGTGGAGGTAGGCCATCCCATTGTTCATGGGTAGATCCAGTAATGTAGCCATCCGTATATTTGACACTTTCTCACCTGACCTAAATAATGTAATGTGCAACGATTAAATCGCCTGTAAACTATTCTGCATTGCACCATTTAATTGCCCGGAAATCCGAATTACTGACAATGCGATTATTCACAATGTAATATGTATATCCTGTTTTCAACAACCTTTAACAACACATTATAGTATTATATGACACTAAATCTTCACATGACCCATTATTCGGGGTTTGGTGGATGTAACTTATAATTAGATAGTCACCCTTCAATGGTCGGAAACAGTATTTGTGTTTAGCCTATCGGCGATATGATATACTTGAATGACGATATATTGTATTGTGAACATGTGAAAACCTAAAAGGGACTGATTTTAGACGAATATCAGAACACATAAGGTTTAACTTTTACTTGAAATACAATCTGTTCGTTTTGCAGGATAACATCGTTGACAACTGCAGAATCAGAATAAACGTCTAATGGATAATTCGGATACCACAGCTATGTACAGCATATAAGGTAGGGTTTACACACTGAAGTTGTATCAGTCACGCGTGTCATTAAAGACAACTAATAGCCTCTAGTTACATTATTTTTATGATAAGTTCGATTTATGTGTGCTTTATGTACGATTACAAATTATAATAGTCAACACTTGTCTGGTAATATATGGACTAGTGAATAAGTACTAACTACTCGTATACAGTACTGAACGTATAGTTTTTCATCAGGCATCTGCTATAATGGTCAAATATGACATAATGCAGTATTGATAGAAAAAAAGAACTGCACATTATAATAGCCTAAATGTTTCCATAGTAAAGGATGATGTTAACAACCTGAAAAAAAACTCAAACCTCGTTAGAATACTGGAAAACGTATTTTATCATGAACCTAAACATGTATGCTATTAAACATCAAAATGGAAATATGAGGTTAATTATATATCTTCTGAGTAAGATTTCTTCAGCTGTTACATTAGGACTGGGTCAAAGGTCAACATTGCTTTGATCACTTACAATTGCATACCCTTTCTACTTTCATTCTTGGCATGTTTATTTGAAAATGTTAAAAGCACGATGTAGTGTATTTCAGAAAACCAATAACATGTCCAGAATATTGATACAGTAAAAAAACACAACAGGAAGCTAAACTAAAAATAGTTAAAAGAACGAACAATTGGCACTTTTTATTAGAGAACCTTTTCGACTACACTATGCGAGCACATCCGATTAATTTAGAGTAATTAAACCTAGAGCATGCTCGCTCGAGCACCTGCTTTAATTTATGCAAATATTGTTATGCAACAAAAAAAACACTGCATGTATGAAAACTTCACGTTTCTTTTATGTATCATTTGAAATTTTGCCATGTACTAACACATTTGTATCCTAACGGGCTTTGACGGCGAATGGAATTTGTCAAATAAAATCTTCTAAATCCTCTTCTCTACTACCAACTCTCGTCCGACTAGACTTATTTATAGCCATTTTTTGTACTATAGTGTAGCAGGAGAGTAACGTGTATCACGCGTGTTACATTTAATTTGTTCACTGCTCTTGCTTTTATAAAATTATAGCAACGGATGTTATTGGGTGTGTGGGGTTTTTACAATAACAATATATCTATATACGTTCGTTACGAGGGATTTCGACTTTTGAACGTACGTCTGTAAAAGCTTAATATATAATTATATTAACTGATGTTTAGAGAAGAATCTAGTGTCTGTCATTATCATCTTCAAACTGAATGAATTGTTATATAATTTAGATCCAAATTAAAGAAAAACAATCATTACACTCAGTCTTTTACGGTGTTCCGTTAGGGCCATCGTATCATCGTAACTTTACAAGTCGATGCGGGATGGTACGATGGTGCGATGGCGATGGCACGCTGGTACGATGACAATGGTACGATGACGTAATGGTACGATGGTGATTATACGATGGTGCGATGGCGATGATACGATAGTCCATCGCGTCATCGCCATCGTACCATCGCCATCGTACCATCGCGCATCGACTTTAAACGCGATGGTACCTTTTACAAGTCGATGCGCGATGGTACGATGGCGGTGACAAGATGGGCTATCGTACCATCGCCATTGTACCATCGTGTCATCGCCATCGTACAATCGCACCATCGCAGTCGATGTGCGATATTGCATCATCCCCTGCCCTATCGTACCATCGCTCCATCGCCTTCCGTTTAGACATACGCACATCAAAGAAAACACAAAAATGGAGGACATCATGGATGCAAAGATTCGACAATAATTGTCTTCAATCTATCCCTTCATTTAGGCTCAGCAAAACTTGAATTTCTCGGTAAAAAAACATTGCCAAAAAGTATTTTCGAATCTTTACATCCATTTTGTTTTGCTTTGATTTGCGCATGTCCAAAGGGAAGGCGATGGAGCGATGGTACGATGGAGCAGGGGGCGATGTAACATCGCACATCGACTGCGATGGCACGATGGTACGATGGCGATGACATGATGGTACGATGGCGATGGTACGATGGTCCATCGCGTCATCGCCATCGTACCATTGTACTATCGCCATGGTACCATCGTGCTATCGCGCATCGACTTGTAAAAGGTCGATGCGCGATGGTACGATGGACCATCGTACCAACGTTCCATCGCGTTTAAAGTAGATGCGCGATGATACGATGGTACGATGGCGATGGTACTATGGCGATGATATGATGGTACGACGGACCATCGTATCATCGCCATCGTACCATCGTGCCATCGCCATCGTATCATCGCGCATCGACTTGTAAAGGTCAATACACGACGTACGATGGCCCTCACGTAACACCGTAGTCTTCTAACGTTATTATATTTGCTTCGATACAAGATACACTATACCAAAAACAAGTATAAAAGTCGAACAGGAATTGCAGCTTTCACAGAACACAGTTAACCCAAAAACACGCAAAACGACAAACATGAATGGCAATGTAAAGGCATATGACGACACAAACACAAACAGGGTCGGCAAAGTTTATTGTATAAGTATGTCTCCAACATAAGTTCAAATGAGTCTTTACCGACTTAACATAGGAAACACTTGACATATACAATTAAATATGCAAGTTAACATAACATATAACATATACAATAGCAATTTCAGAACACACGAAGCCAATATTGCTGGTAAATTACCTATTTTCTTTTGAAATTAAACAATCTGAATTATTCCGACAGTTGTTCAGTTTGTCAGGGCTCGAAAATGCAAGCACTCGAATGATGATTAATGAAGATAATGACTGCAAACAAACCATGAGTAAGATCAACAAAGGACACGCATAGACGTACAGGTGGTCCAGAGCTAAAAAAAACCCATTACGCATAATATATAAGAATATAAAACATTTTTTGAAGATAAAACCGATTTAAACTTGATATACAGTTTTTAAACGTAGGTAAGCGGTCAATAACATGTGTCTGTTACTATCAGAGAATAAGCAAACAGAAATTAAGCACATGAACTACAGATAATGACATATTCAGAATATATTATATATACATGTATTCAATAATTATTCTTAAACCTCATCGCTCATTCAATCCCACTTTCATCATAATATTTAAATAATAAATATTTCAAGCAATAGAATGTGTACACCACGGATTTTGAGATAAGATATAACCGAAAGGGGTTGATGCAATATTTTCAAACACAATTTATTTAAAAGGGCTCTGGCAAACTTGAGAAAAAAAACTAAAAGAAAAGTATTGCATACTGATATACCCTAGCTACTGTTCAATATAAAAATGATTTTCAAAGAGAAAGACATGAACTATCACAAGGCAAGGACTATCACAACCTGACTTCTATGGTGACGTGCTTTACATACTTCGTAAGATCCTTGGTAATGATCACGTTCATACTATCTTTGTTAAACTTGTTAAAAGATTTATCAAAAGAGGTTATGACCCTATCATTTTGCAATGCACTGCATGCTTGGTGGTGGACCCATTTACAGTTCGCCATTATGCTTTCCAGTTTGATTGTGCGATGATCGGACAGGCTGTGGACCCTATGATGACCATTACCTAAAGCCCAAATGGACGGCGACAGTTGATGTTTGTCTGCTATCTTGTATTGTGTCCTCAATTGGTTGTTCTCTTGTTGCTCTGGTTTCTGCCAAGTCATTGAGTACCTTCTTTGTGGCTTTCTAGGCAATTGTGTGGTTTTTTTGTATTTATATATACACGAGCATATTTGTGTTTTACTTATATATTGTCTATTCATGCTTCCTTGTTGGTTAGAGAATAGTTCATAGCAGGGATTTCTTTATTTACACTGTCCCGTTTTATTGGGATGACAGTATGGTAAGTGTGAGGTTTGGAGCACCCTAGAACCGGGTTTAAACCCCAGCGACATTTTGCCACTGACCGTCCAAGGCGGTAGCCCTATTGTCAACCCTTTTTGTTTTTGTGTTTGTGACGTCATATGCCTTTATTTCTTATTAACATTGCCATTCGTGTTTGTCTTTTTGCGTGTTTTGGGGATTACTGTGTTCTGTGAATGCTACTTTTCCTGTTCGACTTTTATATCTACTTTTTGCTCGGGCTTCAGTTTATATACTTGGGCTAAACGGTCATGTAAAATAAGTAAGATGCCATGCCTTTTAAATGATCTAAATGATCATTGGGAAATATATCCTTAAGGCGAGGTCTTTGCTTATAGTTGTATATTGGGTGGTACATCGCAACGTGACAAAGCAAATGTGGATGTGACCTTGATCCTCCAAGCAAAGGGCAGATAACCTTATAATTTTTACCTTCAACTTTTGCGTTTAGGTCACCTTTTCAGCTGGATTACACAATACGGAATATACTGTATCAAGGTGTCTGAAACGCCGTTTGGACAATGATCTTAGTGTTTTTTTAAAACATAGGAATTATTATGCAGACGGCCAAAAGCGTATATTTTCCTTCGTAGGTATTATTGGAAATTTTCATTTCTTACATAAAAATTTACTTACTACTCACTTTATACATTTACTATTCATGCTGTATATAAAACTCATTTTGTATGTACATATTATAGAACATACGCTTTAAGTATACATGTTAGAAAAACACGTGTGAGACAATGTCGTCTACGTCCAAACAGAAACCATTGCATTCCGGTGGGTTGTGGCGGAAAAAGAGACATGACATGGACGAAAACAAGAATCGCACATTCCGGAGCACTGGTAACATTACTTACTTGAAATATGTTTCCTTCTGTTTAAACATTCAAATCATCAGTTAACAAAACTTTAAGGTGAATTTCATTTCGCTTTAAAACTAATTACAACTATACATAACAATGTAATAACACAATACTAGATGGTGTTTTATTTACAATTGTTACTGACTTTGATGTGTTTCCTGTATTTCTCTATTGGTATATAAAAGTTTTGTAGTGTTATTATTTACTGGTCCTTTTGGATCATGTTATTATTTACTGGTCCTTTTGGATCATCAAGCCCATTATGTGTTTCTTTAAAGTAGAATATTGCTTAAGTCGGTGTTAGGAGGCGTGAGGGTTGTTTCATCTTATAATTACCTCTCATCCACAGACTCATTAAAACCGAGTCTGCTACTTTTCTCTTTTTTTTTTGTGTTTGTTGCTTCTAAGGAATCACATTTTCAGTATGTATTGCTTTATAAGCTTTTGTTATGCTTTATATGCTATTGTTATGCTTTATATGATTATTTATAATCGTGTATATGTTGATCAGATGTGAACAGGACGTGTATAAAGTCCGAGTCGTATCAATCCCTTGGTGCCGAGCTGGGAGAGGCTGCGAATGCTGACTCATTTCAGAAACTGGTATTGAAATTTTATAACATTTATATGGTAAAGGGGCACACCGTGCTTTTCGTGAGAGCTTAAAGGTCTGGCTTAAAACGGACATATAATAATAATATAAAATTACCCTTATTTACAAATTAATGGACAGTCATGATCTAGGTTAAGCACCAATGTTAATGTAAACGTTTGAGGCCCGATTTCATACAACATGTATGGCCTGGACAACACGGTTCCCAACACCTTCTGATTGATTTGACATTTTGGAACGTTTTTATAATTTTAATCTATTTTAGAAAAATCCTGATGTACTCTCACTTATTTAGACCATACTTATGTGTTATAATGTGTTATTCAAAATAACAATAACATAATTTAGAACTAACTTTACAAGTAAGCAATATATGACTTAGTTTTAACAATATAGCATCCTCGTGATTGTGATTAGGTACAGTATGTCATCAGACATAGTACTAGGATAAATTATCAGAATATATATACTGAAACGCAAAAGAAACGCAACACGGGGATTTTGGCTATATATTATACTGCATACTTAATTCCACATAATATTGCAAAGAAATCCTAAGATATTTTGTGGAAAAAAAAGTTGCAGTTAATTAGAGAAAGGACACAACTGTAATGTTGCAGACGTTTTAATCACACTACACATTGTAACAAAGAAGGCTGAAAATATCGGACAGGGCAAGCAGCATTCAAGGACGACATTCAACCACAAAACACAAAAACAAACACGCAAACAGACAAACGAAAAGGCAAAAGTAATAAAAAATGCAAACGACATCACAAACACAAAAGGGTTGACAATAGTGCTACCGCCTTGGAACGGTCAGTGGCAAAGTAGGCCACTGGGGGTTTAAACCGGTTCTAGGGTGCACCAAACCTCAAACTTACCCTACTGTCATCCCATGAAAACAGGACAGTGTAAATAAAGAAATCCCCGCCATGATCTAAACTCTAACCAACAAGGCAGCATCAATAGGCAATATAAGTAAAACACAAATATGCTCGTGCAAATATAATACAAAAAACAACAACAATAGCCTAGAAAGCCACAATGAAGGTACTCAATGACTTGGCAGAAGCCAGAGCAGTAAGAGAATACACCATTAAGGGCACGACAAGAAAGAACATGGACAAACATCAAACGTCACCGTCCCGATGGATTTTAGGTAGGCGTTATCATTGGGTCCACAGCCTGTCCGGTCATCGTACAATTAAAGAGGAAAGCATAGTGGCGAACTGTAAAAGGGTCCACCACCAAGCATGCAGTACGTTGCAAAATGATAGGGTCATAACCTCTTTTGATAAACTTTTTAACAAGTTTAACAAAGATAGTATGAAAGTGATCATGACCAAGAAATTCATGAATGTTGAAGTTTCCCTTTGAAGAACTGAGCAAGTTCAGTACTGTATTTAGTGTAAGGAGTTTGCTAAATTTTGCATCCTAAGTTTGCTCACATGCTTCAGCCAAACGCGTACTCTGTAAATAATGAAACTTTGAAGGAATACTATTTGCTGTACTATGAGTTGTTTTAGCATTTTTTTTCCGAAAGGAAAGGTCTTACGTAGCCATGTACCATTCGATTAACAGCAGCATATTGTACATACAATATATAGCGGAAATTCCCGTGTTGCGTTTCTTTTGCGTTTCAGTATACGTCTATGAGAACAGTGTTGTACTTACTAAATGTTACCCTCTTATGCTATATAATTAAAACAATTTTTTTACACCAATGTATGTTTTTTTAGTTTAGTATTTGGCATTTTTAGTTCCACAAACACGTAGTACTTTTATTACCGTTAGTATTATGTCCCAATCTTCACCAAGAACAAGCATCTAGGTATTAGCAGTAGATATTAGTATTAGAGTCACCCCGTGTGATTCTGGGGCAATAATAGAGATTACTGCTCTCCGCGCAGAGGGTAACCGCCACCCTCCTCGAATTTTCATGTTCATTCTGCTATTGTCAATAAATACTTATAAAGGTGAGCAACAAACACAATTAAGAAAATAATACAGCAGTGTCGGTTTTATTGAGTCTGTTCATGAGAAGTAATGAAAGAAGCAACACCTCTCACGCCCCCTAGCACCGGCTTGAGCAAGTTCACTGTTAGGAGAAGAATTCTATATTAAAGCAGTTTGCTTTTATTTTAATCCTTTGATATGATTGTACAATTTATATATGAAATGTTGTAAACCATTTAAAACATGAAATATGTTTAAACCAAGTTCACTGTATTCCTGAGTGGTGATAGAAAACAATGACAGTGGCTCATAAACAAATGGGCTCTTTAAACTATTATTTGAAGCAACTCTGAAGCTCTGCAGAAAATTTTCTAGACCAATTCTGCATGTTTTTATTTCGATATAAATAACGAGTTGGCCTGGAACGCGTATTACTGTTGGCGACATATCATCTTTTTGTTTTCGTGTGCCGTAAAACCCAATTAAACTGCTATATCAATAGGTTGCGAAGAAGACACAAGAGCTTCTGATTGGTCGTCAGGAGGCTGAGACAGAGGTGTTTTTAGACATTATGATCAAGGAGAGAGGGAACAAGGACGCTGCTCTATTACACGTCTTGTCCACGATGAAACTGCTCGAAGCCAAGGTATGTATTCCTCAACTACTTGTTATTTCTTTGTTAATTTAACAGTTATATATAACTTGTCCGTAGACGCGAGCTGTCGGTAGTGTACCTTTTATGTTTAACGTTATACCAGTCTGCATATCCTTAACTGAGACGCTGTTAGTTGCTTGGTGGCTTTCTATTTTATATATTAATGCATATATTATAAATAGTTTATGCTCATCGTGGTGTTGTACTTATATTGCCTATTAATGATGCCTAGTTTGTTAGAGCATACAGCCTGGTGGAGATTAGATTATTTACACTTTTATTGGGATTGGAATAGGTAAGAGAGAGGGTTGATGAAACCTGGTTTTAACCCACAGCGACCTTTTCGCCACTGACCGTTCCAAGGCGGTAACTCTATTGTCAACTATGCTTGTGGTGCAGCATACTTTGATTGTATGGTTCCGTGTACTTGTTGTTTGTTTGGAACGTATGTTAAGGGGTGACTGTGTTCTTGATTGCTGCATTTCCTGTTCATTCGTCTTTTACACTTACATTTAGTAATGAGAGGAGAACCTGGTGATATTTAACGCTGTGACAGTCTTCATCTAATAAATGTATATGCTGTCGCTATTGATTACCTTGTTATATTGATGTGTTTTGCCAATCTTTGTTTCCTAAATGCAGACGCTGTTGCTCGTTAACAACTTGATACACCGTGGAGCTAACACTTCTGCCGCTGACAATGAACTCAAAACACCTCTACATCATGCAGCGGAAAGGAATTTTAAAGGTATTATTTGGGACAGCGCATGCATATAAGCGTGTATTTATCCTCGCTGTACGGCAATGGACATTTTAACGAGGAGATGAGCATTTTAACGAGAAGACCTCGGCTTAAAGTCTCATTCGAAGAATTGCTCAGGCGTGAAACTCTTTTGAAGTATTTCGAGAATTAATTCAAATTCGGTCCTGTCTGGGTAGAACGCACTGATCTCTGGTTTACTTAACCGAGGAGCTAAAACTTACATCACTAACCCACCTAATATGGGACAGATATTGAGAAAACGGGTATTTTAATATGACATCTTCAGAATACCCAACGATAGAGCAATATATATTGTATCAACATGTTACCAATATCATTGACATGCATTTCCAGTTTAGCTAAATCGCATATAATACACTTTAATTTATAATAAAACACAGACTGTGCAATATATCTTTATGTTGTAATACGTTTACCACTAAAGAAATATAAACAGATCGGACAGGGAAAGTAGCATTCAAGGAGGACAGGCACTAAGTTTTAGGCAACCGCAATACGATATACTGTATCTTCATTAATTGCTTCAACTCCAGGTGTGCTGGCCAAGTTACTGGAAAACGATGCATTGCCACATTCCAGGGACAACAAAGACAATCTACCTTTGGAGATTGCGATGGAAAACAAGAATGACGAGATGTGTGCCATACTTCTTGCCTACATGCCAAATAGTTTGTAAGACACATTATTTTTTCTTCTTCTTCTTCTTCTTCTTTTTTTTTTCTTTTTCATCATCATCATCATCATCATCATCATCATCACCATCATCATCATCATCATCTAGTGTAACGTGTACCGAGCGGTCTTATACGATTGAGCCGCAAATGCAATATAATTGTTCCCAATTACAGATTGAGCTGTTTGCTTGAAGAAAATCCATAAATGGATGTAGTGGATTTAATTGAACTCGGCATGCTCTTTTGATATGTACACCATCCGGCACAAATGCAGCAACATTAAACATCCAAGTATAGTACAACTGCTACCTTGATGGCGGTCAGTATCTTGCCTCAAATTAAACGCTATGCTATAAATTGGACCTGTCTCTGATTAATCAGTAGTCCAAACAAATTAGGTAGCATGTATTCCCTTACTTTTTGAAATGAGTTATTACGGTGCACCATTTTGTGTATGATATCGCTGGTATGCATTGCACACGCTCTCTAGTCATTGTCTTTTTCTTCAGCGGAGAACTCTGACATATTTACCTATCAATATTGACCATACTGCTCCACTTCTGAATCGACCATTACTGTTTTCTGCATTTCATTGGAATATCTTCAGTTTATTTGTATGTTATGTGATCTACGTATTCCGACACGACCATCATCTCCAGTAACAAACAGGAAAACATCGACACTAATTATATCTTCAAAAACGTTCGTTTACGGTTATTTATTTAGCTCGCCGTGATGTGATCGTTTATCCCCTTCTCACTGATTCTAAATGTGCATGTTTACGTTATAAGTGTATATTTGTTTATTACAAACTATGTATATACTTTAATGTACTAGTTAGAAGCTTTCCATTTATCACGTTAGTTAAATCTAATATTATATATAAATTAATATAAATATGTACATGAACATATTAGCGATTCGATGTGATGGTTCAGTCACCTTCTCTGCATATTTTGCGGTGAAAGCAAAATAACAACAACATTAACTGCTAAAGTATTAATTGTTACTTTATACATATGAATACTTATCTGTTAATTATGTTAATTATTGGTATAATGTTGTATATATATTCAACTATCGCTGTCAAGTTTATATGTATTTGTTGTATCCTCACGGGTCTTATGACCCATTGGAATTATCTGAATAAACACATACTAATTATATATTAAAATACCATTTATAATTACAGTGTGCGAGAACTGTTCACTGCAGATGGACCAAAAGATGCGGAGCTTTCATTTCACGAGCTTTTAACGTCTGAACTAAACGTAAGCAATATTTCGTTGTGATATTTACTCTTATTTAAGTTCCTATATGTATACTAATTTGCCGATCAATGTTAGGAGCATTTCATCATGGTACATTCCAAAAGTCATTGTACTGTTTTATTTGTTTGTTTGGTGTAACGTCATTTATCAGCACATTTTAGACTATGTAAGACTGTCGATTTTTTTGTGGTGGAGGCAGACCACCCAATTATTCCTGTGAAAAGGGTAAATTGTTCAAACACAAACGTTTAAAAGTGTCCCAATAGTAGTATAGCAGTATAATTGAATGAGACCGTTTCTCCTTATTAGGTACAGTAGAACAAATTGGCATCGAGAAAAGGCATAATTATTACTTAATCAATTAAGTATATGTAATTTACTGTTTTATTATTGGTAACAACTTTAACTAATGTTTTCAAGTTAGTGCACCTCCTGGTTAAGATCTATATGGCAATACAGTCTTTTTTAAACCAAATAATTTTTACTGCCACTGATTGTTTTAATTACAGAAAACAGTACTTTCAGTTTTGGACTGCATGATAGAAACACAAGGATGCAAGGACAATATACGTGTGTATTATAATATTCTCGATGCCGACAACAAAGGCAGGCAGCCGACAGACCCAGACTTTAACTCTGCAGTCAAATCGCCGTTGCAGAGAATATCCTATGACGGAAATAAGGTATAACTATATCCTTTTTATTCTCAAACCGAACAGTTAAAAAAACGAACAGTTAAAAAAAACGAACAGTTAAAACGACTGTATTCTGTGAATGCTATATTTTCTATTCGACATTTATGTATTTACGTTCATGTTGCAACATTTCCGTGTCACGGCATTCGTAACTCCTGTCTTTGCATGTCATGATTCGTTTTTAACACGTCTACATAATTGTGCTAGTTCCTAAACAAACAACGTTCTGCATCTTTTATAAACAGGAACAGCGCGCATTGAAGTTATACAAAGTGAAAGTGTGTATGTTTGCGTCTGTATACTCGAGTTTAATACATGTATCTTTTTCTCCACAAACATGTTCCTTATCGTTTTCCTTTGCAGAATATTGTTTATCATGATGCGGTGAGATTACTAACAAGAAGAAAATGGAAGGTGTACGCAAGACGGAGGATTGAGTAAGACTGACGTTTGTTTCTCATTAGTAATTGTAAAAGACCATCTATTTATCAAATGTAAGCATGCTTTTGATTGGTTCCCGTCTTAATGTCACGTGTCAAATACCCATAGAAAACATAAAGATATGCATACGAATGTATTGCCCTTTATTATTGAAAACTGTGTCATGTACCAAATCTGTATGGTCAATGTACCGGTTCAAAAATGAGAAAAATAATCCTATACAAATCACATCACTTAATCGCAATGGCACCATAGGTCCGCACAGCACCACAAAGAGTAAATACAATATACACTGAAAAGAACAATACATAACACAACGAGTGGTGAAGACAGGGTTACCGACTGGAAACGGTCAGTAGGCAATACGACCTCCTACTGGTTAGCTTAAAGTGATTTGTTGTGTACACAATCTCGCTATTATCCTGCCTTCAGCGCCCAATTGACAAGACAGTTTCAGTCATACGTATTCTGCTTTATGGATGTGCAGGTAATGTGTCTAAACTGTGTCTAAATGAATGTGCATACCCATACTATTCAAGCGAAAAACCTAAATCTAAGGTAGTGTAACTTTTTCGGTATTTATTGTTTAAGTTGTAAAATAAATGAGTTTTGAGGAACACAACATGGCAATTCTTTGAAAACTTGAAATGTCATGGTAGTTTTTATACACCATTTGAATACTTGCAAATAATTTGTTGATATTGTTTAATATAAAAGATGATTTTGACATATATTTCATTTGATGAGAATATTGTGTCTAAACTGATTACCCTGATAGGATATTCGTATAATCAATATACCACATCAATATTACCTTATGTAACTGAGGCCTGTAAAAGGCCCAAAGGCCTCTTCCAGTTGGGCGGCTCTAAACAACCTATACAGTGTTGCGGCTAAACAACAATCATTTCAATTCAATTCCTCTATCTGTGGTAGAACTTTTCCTATCAAAAAGCAGCAGTATTTCAGAATTTGAGAAAAAATCTATTCTGCAATGGTGATCCATGAAAATAAATACTGAAACGGTGATCCCTTGGAAGCAACAAGCACAAACAAGAGAGAAAAGTAGCAGACTCCGTTTTATTGCGTCTGTTCAAAAGAGGTAATTATAAGATTCAGCACCTCTCACGCCTCCTAGCACCGACTTAAGCGATATTTTACTTAAAAGCAACACAGAATAGGCTTGATGATCCCAAAGGACCAGTACATAATAACACTACTGATTTTTAGTCGGGGCGACTTTTTACGGCCGCCGCACAGCACTAAACAAACGCTAGTACGAATGTCAGTAAATACTGAAAAGATGTTCCCTTGGAAGCAACAAACACAAACAAGACAGAAAAGTAGCAGACTGGGGTTTATTTAGTCTGTTCATGAGAGGTAATTATAAAATGCAACACCTCTCACGCCTCCTAGCACCGGCTTAAGCGATATTCTACTTTAAAGCAACACAGAATGGGTTTGATGATCCCAAAGGACCAGTAAATAATAACACTACTGATGTGTAGTCGGGGCGACTTTCTGCGGCCGCCACACAGCACTAAACAAACGCTAGTGTGAATGTCAATAAATACTGAAAGAGTGATCGCTTGGAAGCAACAAACACAAACAAGAGGTAAAAGTAGCAGACTCGGATCTATTGAGTCTGTTCATGAGAGTTAATTATAAGATGCAACACCTCTCACGTCTCCTAGCACCGGCTTAAGCGATATTCTACTTTAAAGCATCACAGAATAGGCTTGATGATCCCAAAGGACCAGTAAATAATAACTCTACTGATTTTTAGTCGAGGTTACTTTTTACGGCCGCCGTAAAGCACTGAACAAACGCTATTGCGCATGTCAATAAATACTAAAATTCCTGTTCGACTTTTATCTCTTGTTTGTGTTAGGGATCCACTTTTCAGTATTTATTACAAGTAAACTTCTTCAGCAGGGTTTTCGTTATCACAAACTACGTAGATCTTTCTCAAAATTCTACATACGCAACGAAAACCTACTGGAGAAGTACAACATCAACCTCAAAACTTCTGCCACTAGGAATGATACAACCCTTATTTTATGACTTCGAAAGAAATATTAAAAGATCGGACAGGGAAAGTAGCATTCAAGCAGGACAGTCAACCACAAAACACAAAAAAGTTAACGGGATTTGGCGGTTTACCTGACCACTTTACATAATTAATCAGGAAGTTCGTCAGAAAAGGATACGACCCTTTATTATTACAACTCACCGCATGTTTAGTCATTGACACTCTACAGTCAATCACTACACATCACTTTTCCCTTGTGCGATGACTGGACAACCTCTTGGGTCTCTATGATTGCACCTACTGAAACCCCGACCAAGGGAGGTAGGTGCATGAGCTTTTGTCCCTCAGGTTGTCTGGTCATACCCTAGATTGGTTTTCTCTTTGGCTGCAACTGCTGTGGTTGTTCAGTACAATGTTAGATACAACCTGAGATGTTTCTTATTTTGCATTTTATATAGCTTTACTACAACATCTTAGTGTTTCTTTTGTTAGTTTCTCTGGATGTGGACTTTATTGTTAAAGGATTTTGATGGGCTGTAGTTTTGTTTACACTGTCTTGTCTATTTGGGCGCTGAAGACAGGATAATAACGAGGACTGAGTACACATCAAATCGATTCAATCTAATCTGTAGGCCTTACTGACCGTTCCAAGTCGGTAACCACGTCTTCACCTTCCTTTCTGTTGTATTTTGTCTTATTCATTGTATAATTAATTAAATGTTGCCCCTTGTTTGTAGTACAGTGCAGACCTACGATGCCATTGCGTTTGGGCGCTGTGGATTTTGGTGCACCCTAGAACCTGATTTAAACCCCCAGCGGCCGTTTTTGCCACTGACCGTTCCAAGGCGGAAGCCATATTGTCAAAGAAATATAAAAATGTCAACCCTTTTTGTGTTTGTGACGTCATATGCCTTTATTCCTTATTTACGTGTTTTGGGGTTTTCTGTGTTCTGTGAAGGCTGCATTTCCTGTTCGACTTTTATACGTATTTCCATAGGACCCTCAGTTTTGTTTGTTAAGTCAGTTCTGACTGAGAAGTCAGTAATAAATAATGGATGAAAATATAAAGCATAGTATTGTCATGTTGACTTAATGGATAAAATTTACAATATGTCCCAAAATGAGAAATAAGCGTGTTTCCACCCTACCCCAAAACAATATAAATTCAAAAAATGGACAGGCCTGATGGACTGAAAATGAAACTCCTTTGGACTCGCTTTTATCAAGTCTGTTCATGAGAAGTCTGTTCATGAGAGGTAATGTAGAAGAAACACATTTCACACATTTCCCACCCCCTCCACCCCCTGCCTCCACTAGCATCTACTGTAAAGTCACCTATATTGGGCTATATTGTTACAACAACAATGTTAACCAGTAGATCGTCTCAGGCCTTCTTGGGTGCTCGTTGTATTTATCACTTAATGTTGTTTATAAAAATCTTCTTTGTTCTCCCTTACAGAATGGCAGCGTTTTTGTACATGCTGTCGTTATTTAGTTTGACATACTCCGCCGTTGTAGCAGGCGACACAGAAGACCCGGCAGTGTATGACTCGCCATTGCAAATATCACGTGCTGTATTTGAAGTATTTTCTTTATCTATGGCGTTGTTTGCCTTAGCAACTGAGTTTAACCAATTAAGAAGGTGGGTACTAAATGATATGTAGTGTTTTCTCATAGATACGTTCTGCTATTTAAAGTACACTCAAACGAATATCGTATATGATACTGAAAATGGGTTGCTTGTAAGCAACTAACACAAACAAGAGAGAAACGTAGCATAAACGTTTTTATTGAGTATGCCATTAGAGATTGTTTACGGTGCAAAAAGAATTCTCTCCTATTATCAGACAGGGGTATAGCGCTTTTTTCCATTTTAGGAACGAAATTACGACTGTTTTTTCATTTTTCATGGCAAACACACATGTTTACAGATTACTGATGTGTGTCAGCAGTTACTTTATTTCATCTTTCTTAATATTCTGTTCATAATTGATTTTATTTCTATTGCAGACACAGACTTGAATATTTTCAAGAAGCATTCAACTGGTTAGATTTTTCTTCAGCCATTCTGCTACTTAGTGTGCCCGCATTACGGTTTACAAACAACAACGCACAGTGGCAAGTCTTTGCATTTGGATACCTCATCTGGACGATTCGGATTTTCAAGTTCGCTGCTGTATTTAGGTATGTCCGAATTTAGGTATCTCTAAATGCTCGCTGTTAAATGCGAAACGTTTAGTTTGTATATGTGTCTCGTGCATTTATTCGTTGTTATTGTGTTTAAGATGATTGAATTTCAGAAGTTATAAAATACGTATTATTATAAAAATGAAAGAAATGAAAACCAACGTTATAGAAACATGTCTCTAAAAGTGAGTTAGTACATATTGCTAATGTATTTTCTGATGTGTATCAAAAATAAATAGCAAACAATAAAATTCCTCATTTATTTTAAACTACACCAAATTAAGAGGCGGTTATCCGATCGGATTTAAAGTTAAATGAACTTGTAATTATCCTTTGATCTTGTATGTTTTCAGAAATACGGGTGCATATTCCCAGATACTGTATCCGGGTATAGGTGCATGCTTTTGTATGTGTTCAGACAGACGGGTGCATAATCCCAGATACGGTATCCGGGTAAAGGTGCATGCTTTTGTATGTGTTCAGACAGACGGGTGCATATTCCCAGATACTGTATCCGGGTATAGGTGCATGCTTTTGTATGTGTTCAGACAGACGGGTGCATAATCCCAGATACGGTATCCGGGTAAAGGTGCATGCTTTTGTATGTGTTCAGACAGACGGGTGCATATTCCCAGATACTGTATCCGGGTAAAGGTGCATGCTTTTGTATGTATTCAGACAGACGGGTGCATATTCCCAGATACTGTTTCCGGGTATAGGTGCATGGTTTCGTATGTTTTCAGACAGACTGGTGCATATTCCCAGATACTGTATCCGGGTATAGGTGCATGCTTTCGTATGTTTTCAGACAGACGGGTGCATATTCACAGATACTGTATCCGGGTATAGGTGCATGGTTTCGTATGTTTTCAGACAGACGGGTGCATATTCCCAGATACTGTATCCGGGTATAGGTGCATGCTTTCGTATGTTTTCAGACAGACGGGTGCATATTCACAGATACTGTATCGGGTATTGGTGCATGATATTGTATGTTTTCAGACAGACGGGTGCATATTCCCAGATACTTTAACGGGTATTGATGCATGATGTTGTATTTTTCAGACAGACGGGTGCATATTATACAATTATGGACTTTTCAGCTGTTATACATGATGTGATATGCACCAAAAAAATCATTATTGACCGAGGCGATAGCCGAGGTCAATAATGATTTTTTGGTACATATCAACATCATGTATAACAGCTGAAAAGTCCATAACTGTTTTATTATATAACCCTCAATTTACAATTATATAAAACAGGTCAATATCAAAAAAACAATTATATAAAACAGGTCAATATCAAAAAAACAGGTCAATATCCAAAAAACAGGTCAATATCGCTAGATATTTTTTCTAAAAAATTACTTTTTAGCCAATGAAAACGCGTCTATTTATAGGTTATATAATAATCCCAGATACTGTATCGGGTATAGGTGCTTGATTTTGTATGATTTCAGACAGACAGGTGCATATTCCCAGATATTCACCACATTAAGAGGCTGTTATGCGATCGGATTTAAAGTTAAATGAACTTGTAATTATCCTTTGATGTTGTTTGTTTTCAGACAGACGGGTGCATATTCACAGATACTGTATCGGGTATTGGTGCATGATATTGTATGTTTTCAGACAGACTGGTGCATATTCCCAGATACTGTATCGGGTATTGGTGCATGATTTTGTATGTTTTCAGACAGACAGGAGCATATTCACAGATACTGTTTCGGGTATTGGTGCATGATATTGTATGTTTTCAGACAGACGGGTTCATATTCACAGATTCTGTATCGGGTATTGGTGCATGATATTGTATGTTTTCAGACAGACTGGTTCATATTCACAGATACTGTATCGGGTATTGGTGCATGATTTTGTATGTTTTCAGACAGACAGGAGCATATTCACAGATACTGTATCGGGTATTGGTGTATGCTATTGTATGTTTTCAGACAGACTGGTTCATATTCACAGATACTGTATCGGGTATTGGTGCATGATATTGTATGTTTTCAGACAGACTGGTTCATATTCACAGATACTGTATCGGGTATTGGTGCATGATTTTGTATGTTTTCAGACAGACGGGTGCATAATCCCAGATACGGTATCCGGGTATAGGTGCATGCTTTTGTATGTGTTCAGACAGACGGGTGCATATTCCCAGATACTGTATCCGGGTAAAGGTGCATGCTTTTGTATGTATTCAGACAGACGGGTGCATATTCCCAGATACTGTATCCGGGTATAGGTGCATGGTTTCGTATGTTTTCAGACAGACTGGTGCATATTCCCAGATACTGTATCCGGGTATAGGTGCATGCTTTCGTATGTTTTCAGACAGACGGGTGCATATTCACAGATACTGTATCCGGGTATAAGTGCATGGTTTCGTTTGTTTTCAGACAGACTGGTGCATATTCCCAGATACTGTATCCGGGTATAGGTGCATGCTTTCGTATGTTTTCAGACAGACGGGTGCATATTCACAGATACTGTATCGGGTATTGGTGCATGATATTGTATGTTTTCAGACAGACGGGTGCATATTCCCAGATACTGTATCCGGGTATTGGTGCATGATATTGTATGTTTTCAGACAGACGGGTGCATATTCCCAGATACTTTAACGGGTATTGATGCATGATGTTGTATTTTTCAGACAGACGGGTGCATATTCCCAGATACTGTATCGGGTATAGGTGCTTGATTTTGTATGATTTCAGACAGACAGGTGCATATTCCCACATATTCACCACATTAAGAGGCTGTTATGCGATCGGATTTAAAGTTAAATGAACTTGTAATTATCCTTTGATGTTGTTTGTTTTCAGACAGACGGGTGCATATTCACAGATACTGTATCGGGTATTGATGCATGATATTGTATGTTTTCAGACAGACTGGTGCATATTCCCAGATACTGTATCGGGTATTGGTGCATGATTTTGTATGTTTTCAGACAGACAGGAGCATATTCACAGATACTGTTTCGGGTATTGGTGCATGATATTGTATGTTTTCAGACAGACTGGTTCATATTCACAGATTCTGTATCGGGTATTGGTGCATGATATTGTATGTTTTCAGACAGACTGGTTCATATTCACAGATACTGAATCGGGTATTGGTGCATGATTTTGTATGTTTTCAGACAGACTGGAGCATATTCACAGATACTGTATCGGGTATTGGTGTATGCTATTGTATGTTTTCAGACAGACTGGTTCATATTCACAGATACTGTATCGGGTATTGGTGCATGATATTGTATGTTTTCAGACAGACTGGTTCATATTCACAGATACTGTATCGGGTATTGGTGCATGATTTTGTATGTTTTCAGACAGACTGGAGCATATTCCCAGATACTGTATCGGGTATTGATGCATGATTTTGTATGTTTTCAGACAGACGGGTGCATATTCACAGATACTGTATCGGGTATTGGTGCATGATATTGCGCAGTTTGTTGTCCTGTTCCTCGTCATTCTCTTGGCATTCAGTGGTGCGTTCTTCCTCACCCTCAGAGGAGATAATGATTTGAACACCCATGCAGAAACCAGGTTTGAAGTTTACATTGTTATATACATGCCTCAACATTCCAAACACAACATATATTCTATTAACTGTTTGAGAAAACCGGTATGAAGATCTCACTACACACTTAGCTCCCTTGTATGTGACTGTAGGATGATTCTTACACCATAAAAAGTAGAGGTGTGTTCTTCGGTTTGAGATATTTTTAATAATTGGCCATGGATATTTTCTTTTCCTGTTGCAGGTGAGAAAACAATAGTGTGAGATTGGATGAACAGCGATTAGACGACACTGACAGCAAAATGTGACACATTTGTGGGTGCTCAAAATGCGTATGAATTTAGGTGCAAACTGTTTAGTGAAAGCCGAAAAGAGTACCTTGCCTGACACCACTCCTATTTAAAAAAAAAAAACTGGGCTATGTACCAGATTTTATGGATTTTTATGAGCAGCAATAACTGTATTTTACCAAAAAAATACTTTTAGACTTTAAAGGTTTGATTTAGAATGGGAAATTGGACTTTATTCCCTATGGCCAACACAGTAAAATCGAAGTGTGTAGTGAGACCTTAAGGCACCGAGGTACTCGCATAAAGTCCCAGTATCATGGATATACTAGTGTTTAATACACGGTTTACGCGCATTTAAATGTTTTCGACTCGTGGGGTACTTTTACCTGTCTGATAATTGTCAATGGCGATTATAATACACAACTGGGTTTATAAGATGGATGCAATGCAAATTAAAACTGATGAAACTTTTTCCAGAATATTATTTGAATATAATATGCATAAGCTAAATGCATTAGCTATTACTTCCTATTAATTAGAGCAACAGAAAAGACGAGCAACACCAAATACTTTTTTTTTTATTGCAGATTAGAACAGTTATAAATATATACATATATGTTATTTTTATTCAGTCATTTATTTTTATATACTTAGTTCGTCAGGTGTGTTTACTTAAGTAGTTATTCTATATTTGTTTATATCTAGAATCAGACTGGTTTCAGTCGTTAATTATTAATTAATAGCCTACATTTAAAATGTGTTCTTGATTATTTCCTGTGTTTTTTCTGTTGATGTGATTTTGACTTTTTCAGATTTGTATAAAGCCACACACTGTAACACAGGCAAATCTAGCAGAGTTTCGTCACACACTCCTTATTTTTATAATTAAATATCTTGCAGTTCGTTTTGGGGCATACTGTTTGTTGGTGTACGTACCCTAGCAGAAGCGCAACCTGTTGTCGACTATACCGGCGAGGGTGGATATAGGTAAATATTACTAGAGTGTCGTATTTGCAGTCGCATGAATAGTTGACGGTATTTCCTTATAGTTCACTTACAGCGACTTTCATTTGATATTCCTACATGCACGTAATTTGGTTGCCCTTTCACAGGTTTGATAACAATAGATAATAACACAAAATGTATTCAGTCATATATAGTATACGACTCGAGACTTTAAAATAGCTTAAGCAATCTAGACAAATACTCTTTCGTTTCACTCATAGGGCGTCTCGTTATGTCTACATACCTGGTCAGATGGTTAAATCTTTCTTGTAACTCTAGTCTTAAGTCGCATACATGTATACTATCAACGGACAATTGGATAAACACATTGATAGCTCGGCTAGAACATCCAATTAAAAGGTTTTAAACGATGTTATAAAATTTAGCAATTGAACTTAATTTGAAAGGGGTAGTTTATATTAGTATAGTCCATATGGCATTTTGTATAGTGGAAGTTGTATCCTCTTTATTTAGTTGCCCGTATGGTTTCCAGGCAGACAATGTCAAACTTGGCTCCTGCTTGTTGTAAGTGGAGATATACTTGAGTATTTGCTTCAGCTGTATAATTATGCAGGTCTACTAGTTCATTTGATTCTGCATTAGTTTGTTGATATGTAAATAGAAAGTGGATATAGCAAATGCCATCGAGACAGAACGAAAGAGAGACATACAGAGAGATAGCGCAAATAGAGTGTGAGAGAGACAGGAGAGGAGAGAAGATGGGAGGAGACGAGACGATGAGAGGAGAGCAGGTGAGTGGAGGGGAGGGGAGGGGAGAGGAGGGGAGGCAGGGAGGAGAGGCGAGGAGAGGAGAGAAGATGGGAGGTGGGGGTAGGCAGGGTGGAGAGGAGAGGAGAGGAGAGGAGAGGAGTGGGGTATATGAGAGGAGAGGAGAGGAGTGGAGATATATCCCATCCGACGTATGAGCTGTTGATCTCGAATGAATCAAGTGTTACGCACATTACACGTATTTACTTTTACATCTCTATTTGTCTTTGCGATGTTGTTTCAGGACCTTGGGTACCATCTTCATGGTCTGTTTTATATTTGCGTGTTCTGTGCTTCTGTTGAACATCTTGATAGCCCAGCTCAGCGATACATACCAGAAAGTACAGCAGGATGCTCAACGAGGCCTTGAGGTCAACAGGGCTTGGATTATTGCACGTGTTGAACTCAATAGCTGCTTTTGCTTCAGACAGGTGAGCTAATATAACAGTGAGATAATATAACACAAATACTATTTAAATTCTTCGATAATTGTTGTATTTATTTTGTTTAAGCGACCTATATATCAATATGTTCAGGTGTTAATTGTCAGATGGTTAAGCTCGGTAGCCAGGGAGAATCTATCGGGTGGAATGTGCCACTTGGTCCGAATTTTTGCACATGGATCCAGTCCACATAATCATGTTTCTGACAAGTGTTTATGATGTACTTCCCACACCGGCTAATCTACATCGTTGAAAACAGACTGAATATGTGTAAAATGAGGTTCCGTGGATCGCATACTTTCCTCCTGACAAGTTGCCTTGTCTTGAGGGATATATAGGTTGCAACATGAAGGGAGGAAACTTCTCATTCTACAAGAAGGCCAGTCAGCAAAGACCATCAAAGAGACACGTGTTATTTTGCACAGAGCCAAGTCGTGGAAAATGGGAGTAGATCTAAAGAAGATTCTGGTTTCCCCAGACATTGTCAACACCTAACTGAGACCCGACATTGTTATCTGGTGTAGCAGCTCTTGCCTCGTCGTACCCTTAATGGTTTGTTCTCTTGTTGCTCTGGCTTATGCCAAGTCATTGACTACTTACTTTGAGGCTTTTTAGGCTTTCGTTTTTTTATATTATACATACATGTTCATATATGTGTTTTACTTATATTGCCTATTAACGCTGCCTTGTTTGTTAAAGATTTTAAACTGGTGGGGATATCTGTATTTACACTGTCCGATTCATTGGGAAGACAATAGGGTAAAAGTGAGGTTTGGTGCACCCTGGAACCCAAGCGGCCTGTTTGCCACATACCGTTCAAGGCGGCAGCCATATTGTCAACCCTTGTGTGTTTGTGATGTCTTATCTTGCCTTTTATTCATCTTTATATATAGTTTTATATATAGTTGTTCTTTGTTTCTTTGTGTGTTTGTGGTTGACTGTCGCCTTTGAATCTACTTTTCCTGTTAGATTTTGTATCTACCTTTGTTATCTGATGTATCAGCTTCAAGCAGTTGATCATCATAAAGCAGCCACTGAGACCCGACATTGTTATCTGGTCTAGCAGCTCCAAGCAGCTGATCGTCATAGAATGTCAACACCACACTCAGAACCAACATTGTTATCTGGTATAACAGCTTCAAGCAGATGATCGTCATACAGCGTCCACACCACACTGAGACCCGACATTGTTATCTGGTCTATCAGCTCCAATTAGCTGATCCTCATAGAGCGTCCACACCACACTGAGACCCGACATTGTTATCTGGTCTATCAGCTCCAAGCAGCTGATCATTATAGATCGTCCACACCACACTGACACCCGACATTGTTATCTGGTCTATCCGCTCCAAGCAGCTGATCATCATTGAGCTGACAGTGCCTGGGGAAGCCAATGTTTGGACAGCACTAAGCAGCTGCTCATTATAGAGCTGACAGTGCCTGGGGAAGCCAATGTTTGGACCGTATGGGTGTTCCAGGTTGAAGTTGGACGTAGGGTATTCACAGCCCAATCCATGCGGAAGATGCTGACTTCATTAGGAATCACAGGAACACTTAATTTAGGGATTTAGGAATGCTGTTGAGAAGGCATTGGGGAAAAGGAAACCCGAATTGGAAAATTATATTCACTGTATACATCTACCCATACTACTTTTTGATATATTAAATAGTGTTGAAATATAGTGTGCATAGCTCTGCACGCCCCTCATGTTTTCGAAAATAGAAACCAAGATGGCAGTGGTAGTATAGCCTGTTTAGAGTCTAAGCACAGGTACATTAATATTCGGAAGCAAAACCTTATTTGTAAATTGTATATTTTTTTATTTCATTTCAGGACTACCGAACAAAACACTATGTTGAATATGAAGATATCGTTGATCTGAAAGATGTGTTGACCAAATGGGAGTCACCTCCATTGAATGAAATGAATAAATACATCAGAGACATTTGGGATGCCCATGACAGCCATAAGATGAGCCTTCTAACCGTACAGCATAGATTGGCGAGACAGGAGCACGCTCTTCGTGAAATCAAGTAAGCATTTTTAAATATTGCATTTGCTATGGTTAAGAATCAATTAAAGTAAGCTTACTTTACAAACTTGTAATTACAATTTCTAAAATAACACATGGCGGAGATTTTTTTTATTTACACTGTCCTGTTTTATTGGCATGACACTAGGGTAAGAGTGAGTTTTGTGCACCCTAGAACCTAGTTTAAACCCCCAGAGTCCTTTTTTTTGCCACTGACCGTTCCAAGGCGGTAGCCCTATTGTCAATCCTTTTATGTTTGTGATGTCTTATCTTGCCTTTTATTCGTCTTTGTAGTTGTTGTTTCTGTGCTAGTTGGTGGTTGACTGTGGTCCTTGAATGCTACATTCCTGTTCGGCTTTTATATATATTCTTTTTCATCTATGCTCTAATTGTATTCGGTAAAAGTTTTAATAGATATGCATACCCGTTGTACATTGCAATCAAGAACTAAAAGAAGATAACAAATTGTAAACAAAACTAAATTCAGAACTATGTAAAGCATAGGTCAATGATAATTTTTGCCTTGGTGTTATTGCATACCAATTGTCAACATGTATTATTGTATACCACTTGTCGACATGTATTATTGCATACCACTTGTCAACATGTATTATTGCATACCACTTGTGAAAATGTATTATTGCATACCACTTGTCAGCATGTATTATTGTATACCACTTGTCAACATGTATTTAGAAGATAATGACCATGTATACAACATACAGTGAAAGTCAATGTTGTTGTGTTACTTATGTAAAGGGTCATTTGGTATAATATTCCGGGCCTTTAATTTGTTTTAGATTTTGTCTTTCTTTATAGTCTCAGTAACTACCTGTATACATGTTATATTACATTCTTTCAGTGAACGATTGGCCGACATAACAGGATTATTAGCTCGGCAATTTCATCCTCCCAAACCGAAGTTTTATCGAAGCGATACAGAAGAACTTGAACAACAAATTATGACAACCGAAATGCTGAAACTGAATAACATTACTGAAGAAGAAATTTATCCTGTGGATAAAGACAACCCTACGCGTCAAATGAGCCAAGGCGAGAGTCTGCAAAGACCAAAACGCGACAGTGCTTTTCATGAAAACAATGAAGAAGTAGATGAGAACGATATAAAGGTGTTTATTGAACAGTTGAATAAAGAAAACGATCAACTAGATGATGCAACTGATGGTATGCATTTGCGCGGCAGCAGACGATCATCGTCCGATAGTTCTACATCAAGTGCCATCGCTACAACCGGGTTTTAACACATTCGTGCTTGGTTGAGTATCAATATGTTTAATCCAAAACGTTGGATTTTGTTGACAATTCACGTGCAATGCAAGTCAAATAAGGTTGGCGTACACAACAGTATCACCAGAATGTACGTGTACATCATATTCAAGTCAGCTGGAACTGCCTCGTCAATTTCCGTTATCGGATTTCAGTGTTACGGAAGTCTACGAGGCAGTTCTTATTCGTTCAACTTTACGGTATGGCTCGAAACTATATGCGCTTCACATTGCACATTAATCTTATATACCTTTAGTGTATTTCAACCACCTGAGGTAAGCTTGAATATTGTAATTGATCAGTTTTAACATAGAATCAAAACGTTTTTTTCATTTAGAAGTTGTTGATGATCAAGGACTTTTCAATTATTTTTATATATAGATATATCCGCCATTGTATTTTGCCATTTTGAACTTGCATTATGACAAATTGCAATATGCCTTATTCCATTTCAAAATTATAGATTGTGTAATTTCCTAATTTCTTAAACGCTAAATTCATTATTTGTGCCTTTGTTAAATTGCCAAATATTGCATGTGTGCAATTGTTTCATTTTTTTTCATTTTTGCATTATTGCATTTTTGCATTGTTACATTTGACATTCCATTGTCCTCGGTTTCATAATTCCGCGTGTAACATAATAATAATTTCTTCTTCACAAATAATGTTACTGTACACCATTTTATGATTTATCATCAGACTAGAAATACACAATTTAATGCTTTCCTACCGTTCCGACTGTTAACGAACGACAACTCTGCGTGGAGATCTACATAGGTATGAAACCACTAGTTATTTTCCCCATAGACACCAATGTTAAAGTGTCACATATTAATGATTTGCTGCAAATTCAACTCAATTATGGATAATGCAGCAGTGTTCTGTTCATTTGAGAAAACTAATTTTCCACTTGAAAAATCACCAGAAAAGGTGGGCTCGCAAGACATGTAAGAAAGTTCTTGTTTGTTTACTAAACAGGTCAACGGTACAGCTGTTTTCATTGATTGACTATTTTCATTGCTCACAAAGTGTAAGCATAGAGTCGAAATTTCGAAAATGTTCATCAGTTATCCAGTAAAACCTTAATACGCTTCTTATACATATAACCACAAAATCGAGTAGAAATGGGCAGTTTTCTCCTACTTATAATGGCCATTTCCATCAAAAAAGGAGGGATTACTTTTTATTATAGGAACTACATTCGACATCACCTCGGGGGTTTACATGTAATTAGTGGTGGTAAACCTTAGCGTCTCCCTTACGAAAGGTTGTGGGTACAAGCCGGTAAGTACATTCCAAAATATAACGAAGATAGCAGGTGCGTAGTACGGAGAATACCAAAATTAGTAACGAATAGTTTAGCTTAGTGTAACGTGGCTAATAGAGTTATATATGATGTAAAATATAATAAAATGGACAAACTATGATAACTGAAATAATATTATTGACATTTAGTTGAAATTATGCTATTTTATCTTAATCATATATCTATAATTGAGTTGTGATACTGAATGTTCTCAGACATCGCTCGAGATGTTACTAACTTTAGGCAGACCTAATAATAATACTTGTTATAGGGTCTGTGCTATAGGCTAACAGAAAATCAAATTATTAATTTAACAAACCTTTCTCCGTCGCATTTTTTGAAATAAATTATCAAAGACGTTTTCGGTGACGATGTGGCTAAAACAAAACAAACTTCATTGAATTAGGATAATTATAAAAGAATGTAGTCTTTGATGAAAATAAGTGTATGCAAAATTTAATAATGTTGATTTCATTGCATCTTTATTTATGCTAACTGTTACACAAAAGATTTATAGTACAGCACGAATTTTAGTATTATCCAATCACATGTGGTTTATCGATTTCGTGTATGCATGTTAATTGTTTTAATATATGATATAAATAAATTGATGAACATCTCGTGTCGTTATATATTTTACATCCTACTTCAACCGGTAATCTCTATTAGATTCGTTACTATACATTACTACGTTCGTTATTCTCCGTAACACGCGCCTGCTATTTCCGTTATATTTCGGAATGTACGGTACGGTACAATACGTAGCCTCTGTCACCCGGCATGCTTCTGATTTCTTCACTAAGCCTATATTACGCGGATTCAGAAGCAATGCCTGGGGTAGACTGCTACACAGCGTTTAAATATAAAGGACTGAAGAAGTCCGCCATTATGTTTACTTGCTTGTTTTACAGGCGTAGCCATTTTCACAGTTTATAGATATCCCACCACTTTTATTCCTTTATGTAAGTTACGCGTCTGCATTATGTAAACAATATTGAGTGAAATCCCAATATATGTATATATTTTTATAGAACGTAGTTCAGACGCTTGGCCACGATCGTGGTTGGTATGCGCTTTATTTAGCCGTAATTTTCGGCAAAAAAATCGGTCTTTGACTGTCGCTTGTTTGAGTGAAACGTTACATTCGCAGTGAAGCAGTCTATTCCTGGAAAAATTGGAAGTTTGAAATCCCCCCTCACGGTGGGGCGTTTTTGGCGAGACTTTAAGAGATTCTATGAGACTTTTAAAAAACCTATTTTTATTTCATTCCAATGTTAATTTCTTACTTTTAGCTTGTGAGAAGCAGCAAGTGACGTCAAAAAAGTGAATCTGGTGCATTAACATTTTTATTAACAACATGACGTCATTCAAACGTCAACTTAATGAGCGTGGAAAAACGTGCGAATAAAATCGACTTTTCGCTAGTGGGCGCTTTAATTGATATAATCTTCCCAGACCGATACCTGCAAATAAGACATATGCATGATACGGTCTTGATAGTCCGAGACTACACGGTACGGTACGGCTTTTACCCCAAACCTTACGAAACCTTACCGGGGAGTGGGCTATTTTCACCTCTAACGGCGTTGCGAAAAACAGTAACAAAAGTGTTCCTAACTGCATAGAAAACAAAGACCCAAATAATTCACGGTAAATATTTTGCAGTCAGCCGTTTTTAAATATCTTTGAAAAGGCTGTCTCGGAAAAATCCATTTAAGCGCCAAAAGAGTTTTATCGGGGGAGGCACTTGTTTTAAGCTATTATGTAATAATGCGACTGTCAACTTATTGCATTCTTGCATTATTCATTTGTAACTTCTGCATATTATAAATTTACTTTCTTGAAAAGTTGTGTGTATTTTTTTATTGTTTTGAAGTCTAATGAAAAGCAAAACATTGCTACGAATGTATTAATTAAATAATGCATTTAATAACAAACCAACAATGTGTATTTAATAAATTGGGAAATTAAAAATCTAGAATTTAGAAATGGAATCAGGCATATCGCACGAACAGACTCAATATAACAGAGTCTGCTACTTGATTCGCTTGGTTGTGTTGTTTCCAAGGGATCTGCATCGTCAGAACTTATTTTAATAAACTTACGATACAATGAAACATATTGTATAAGTGTATTTCGCACCATATTATTAATTTATTATTTAGATTAGTTTATGTTCTAAAAAAATGATTCCTGTTTTCAAAGATTGTTTATGAAAAACACATTATTTAGACTCAAACATAAAAGTATTTTTCATCATCGTATGCTAGAGGTGTTATTCTTTGGTAGAAGACTAAGACGTTTTTTATAGCTCATTAAGGTATTTTTAGTTGATAGCCTAAATGTACTACAGAAAGTTTTGCCAAAAACTATCTTAATATTAACATACTAACTGTCTCTAAAGCCGTAATTCACATGCAGATATATCTGGAAGAGCGTTTCCTCACTTTTTCTAACTTGCTCAAATAATTTTTTATAAAAGTATTATGGTGATTTTCTCTACAGAACGCAAATGTTACTCCCTTAATGAAGCATTTCCAACTATTTTTATGTTGTTGACTTTATTACATCACAGTGATTATGAACATGATAAATTATTTTCTATTGGAGTTTGTTTGACCTTGAACCTTATTTTCAGCTAAAATGACAAGCCTATTTTGTTTATTTTTGGCGGTCCACATAAATTTAAAATCAAAATGAACCATACATCATTATCATCACCTTCTATAAAACAGATACATACATGTTATGTAGAGTAACATGTTAATAAGACCTCGTACACGAAGAATGATCGCTGGCTTTTCGTATCCAATTTTACACTATTTCATGTTAAGAACTATTTCCCCTGTTGTGGAATCCAATTTAAATAGCATTAACAAAAGAAAAAATAGAATTAAAATAATTCTGCATGTGTTTACATGTAACTTGAAGTTTAATATGTTCACACTTTTATCTAGACGTGCTATACTTGAATAACACACTTGATAACAGTGTGTATTGATCCATACTCGGTTTAAGTCATTCTCAAGGTCAAGTGTATATTGACTAATTCACATATTTATCAAGTATGTATTTATAATTCAAAGGCAGCACTGCATAGATACACGTGTAAACATATTAAACTGAAAAAAGTTTCTTATAAAAATGTTCAAGATTTTTTGAGTTCTAATCATGGGATTACAAAAAAAGGGACATAATCCTTAATAAAACGAAATAAAACAAAAATCAGGATGCTCTGCCTTTTCCTTAAACATTTTCTGTTACCTGTCTGCACTTGCGTTTATGCAAAGCAACACTATTAGCACGGGTTTGTTATTCGTCTGTTTAGTTCGTGTCGTAGGTGGTGTCTCACTGACCCCGACGTTTATTGTTGTTCAACACACTGTATAACTTTCTGGTCTGAATGTCATATCTAGACTCAAAAGCCCTTAGTCATATACCAACTATTGTCAAATGGAACTTAAATGGAACTTAAATAGAGGCAATCTCGAGGGTCTGAAATGTATATATCCAGTATCATTTTGACTTTAAAACTGCTTGCATGTAATTAAATAAAATTTTGAGTTTCATTTGTTTCGTCTTACATAACCATAGGTTTAAATATATTATTGATGCAGTATTGTTAGCAGTTAATAATATGCAAAAACAATGTGCTGTATTGCCGGAGCCTCAATATTTATCCCGATCTCAGAAAGCTGCTATGAGTGTTGGACTGTGTATCAACGTCATTTTAATGTTCATAAAACAACTGTATTTTAGTAAGAATACCGGGACGCAGGCAAATTTGTATACAGACATTTTTTGGGTCTTCTTCTACTTGAATTACGTATCAATTTTAGGGATACAGTCTATATATCCTTTCTTCTTCATTCGAATACAGCTGGTTCCAAATCGGTAACGTCACTGATTATTAATTGATGTTAAACTTTATTAAAGAGACAAATGGCAATCTTGACTTTTTAAAAGCTCGCGGCGCCCCGTTAGTTTTTCTAAATAACCTGCATTTCAATAAATAATATTAATTATAAGAATAATATATATAGGAAATTATGTTTGAATATTTTTAACTGTTTGTGTGTACAGCTATATATGTATCTCTTTTTGGTGCAGACTGATTTTAAAATAAGCAACACCTCTTCAATCATTATAAAGAGTTGATGAAGCTTTAACTGAAGCATCTTTTAAAGAGTTTGAATAGGTCTGCTCCACTGCTACTCTTATTCTCATGAACTACTGATCAGATTTCAATAATAAAAAACATCTAACATTAAACCCTTTCTTCTAATGTAAATTTACATTGCTAAAAACTGAGATTACCTTCACAGACGCTTATCGTTCAATCCAATTGCTATTGATATTATCATTAAGTTGTCTTTTTGTTTATAACTATGATAATTTACCAATTCTTCATGTTCTAACCATGATATTTTCCCCAATTCCTCACATTCTAATCATGAGACAACATTCTATTTAGTGATCCATTACACATACTATTTCAGATGTCTATCATATTCATATTATAATATTACACAACACAGATGCCAAAATATTCATTTTGTCTCATGATGACTAGTTTATCTAGAGCTCAAATCTGTCATGATACATGTGTTTTGATTGTTGACAATTACATATAAAAAAAACTAACATCTACACTCTGTTCTTCATTTTTATCATATTCATTCCCCTTACTGTTTTCTTATATGTAACTTATATGTAACGGCTTGTGATACTTTGTATCACTGTTTTTTGTACTATTTTTATACTTAAAATTAATGATTGAGCTTTGCCGTTTGTCCCTTTAAAACTGGCAACATGTGCACAGTTTAAAAAATAAACAAAACCGAATAACGCCGGAATTAACTTACCGTGATGCCTACCGTCATATGTAAGGGAGGTAACTGTTTAGCCGTGATATGTAAGGGAGGTAACTGTTTAGCCGTGATATGTAAGGGAGGTAACTGTGGAGGTAATCACGGTAATCGAGCTGTAGCTTAAGGTATGAAACCACCAATTATTTCCCCCCGTTGACACCAATGTTAAAATGTCACATATTAATGATTTGCTGCAACTTCAGCTCAAGTATGGATAGTGTGGCAGTGTAATTTTCATATAGAAAACTATTTTTCCACCTGAAAAATCACCAGAAAAGGTGGGTCACAAGACATGCAAGAAAGATCTTGTTTGTTTACTAAACAGTCAAAGGTACAGCTTTTTTCATTGATAGTTGCTCACAAAGTGTAAGCATAGAGTCGAACATGATTTCGAAAAAGTTCATCAGTGATCCAGTACAACCTATTAAAGGGGGTTGATGCACTATTTTCAAACAAGATGTTTTTAAAAAGGCTCGGAAAAACTTTGAAAAAAAACCTGAAAGAATTATCAAAATGCCATGAAAAATAAAGGAGATATGACATATTGAAATTTTCAAAGAACACAAATGGAGGCAGCCATCTTTGAACGATGATGCCATCGTGCCTTTTTACCATATATGGCATATGTATATAATAGAGCATGCGTTTTGCACGTGTACGGGGAGATAATGCACGAGCGTTGTACACGTGCAAGATTCATGCTCTGTTGTATTTATACCACAATAACTAACATATGCTGTGTATATCCTCGGGTATTACACGATGCATAGTGTGTATTTAGGCTATTGTGGTATAATGACAAATTATACCACAATAGCCTAAATACTATGCATCGTGTAATACCCGAGGATATACACAGCATATGTTAGTTATTGTGGTATAAATACAATAGAGCACGAGTCTTGCACGTGTCAGGGCGATAATGCACTCGCTAACGCTCGTGCATTATCTCCCCGTACACGTGCAAAACTCATGCTCTATCCTATACATATATTTTAAAGCAACGAAAATCAATGCAAATTGATTACAAGTAAATATACAGATGTAAAATGTATAAATTGTATGCTTATTTTTCTTTTGCAGTGATTTTCTTTGCTTTAATCGACATTTTTTCAATATGCCATATATGGTAAAAAGGCGCGATGACATCATCGTTCCAGGATGGCTGGCTCCATTTATGTTTCTTTGCAGATTTTCAACACTGCGGGGAATCGACTGAAAGTCACCTGGCTTTTTATGATAGGTACCATGGGTTTTTACGGTGTCTTGGCTTCGCTTCAGGTAAGAAAATTCTTGATTACTCATTCCATAGTGCGTCAATTTTGATTTGGAAAACGGCACGGAACCCAGAAAAGAGCTCAGAGCTTCTATTTTAGATATAGCAATTAAATATTAAACGATATAAAGCAAAAGCAGATATTCTGAGATTGAAAGAAGGAAAATGAAAGATGATATCGCCCATGCATAATAATTTATATGATATCCCACATCAAGTTTATTGTTATGTTTCTTAAATTTATTTGTTCCATGCAAGGGTTCTTAATTGTTTATTTTTTATGTAGTTTACCATACACTAAGGAAATATAGGTTATTTCCCTTATATCGCGACCCTCCATCTGCATAAATATTAAGAACAGATATAAATATTTCCGACTTCTTCAATTTCATAATTTTTAAATCGTAATTGGTATGAAACGAGGATAAGTGGCTTTTTACTTGCATTACTTTCAGTAATTTTCCATCTTACTGTCGTTTAAATGTCACGTTAATTTAATAATTTATAATATTCAGATACTCATTCAATCAACTATTGTTCTAGTTCTTTTAATAGTGCATACAAATACACCAACCTCCGCGCAGTGATATTGTAGCCAATAATCCCTGCCACCACACAAATCACAGTGACGATAGCTGAGGCCATGTGATTACAAAATGGCGATACACTGGGTAATGGCTCTTGCCGTAACCAACAGGCAACCAATTGGCAATAACATCATACCTTCGAGAAGATATTAAAAACATTTAACCTGTTTTGGCTTGGTGTAATCTCTTTATTAAATTTACGCATAGCATCTGTAATTATTTTTGTAACCAGATACCGTTTTTCACACTATTTTCCTATATTATGAACAAAGCAAGTTGAAATATTGACCTAAAAAATATTAACCATCAATTAAACTTAGCTGGATTTCAGCTATATATTTGTGAAGTGGCACAGAAAGGGGGAAGTAACCACTGCGGGGAGTTTGAAAATACACGTCTACGAACGGCAAGACGATTTTTGATATACGCCGTCCTCCGACGCAAGGTGCATCTATAAACATCCGTATGTAAAAAAAGCAACCAAAGACGTCAAATAAATGACATTAAGTTCTTTAACTCAATAATTGTTTTCAGAAATCTCCATTAATGCCTTGTGTAAAATCTTACACAGATTTTGTTTTAATTCTGTTGTTAGCTGAGTGGCTTCAAGTTTATTGTCAAGCTGGTGTAGGTGGTCTATAAACATGTTTATTTCACTGATGCTGTTCTCAAGAAATTCCTTTCCTTCTTTCAATGTGACCCCATTTTCAAAACCTAACAAATCAACATCTCCAGAATTCTCAGTTAGTCCTTGCTTCAGCTTTTTTTCCATCATACGCAATACATGATGATTGGTGCAGCAAATACATGATGATTGGTGCAGCAATACATGATGATTGGTGCTCTGGAATACTGCTTAACGTGGACATAATGTCTTGCAATATTCCTGGTTTCCGTTCCATGTATTGATGATTATGCAGGGGCAATATTTCCCTTTCTCTGTCAAACCCTGGACAACATGTGAATCTTTTTTTAGAAAATTGACAAATCGGCCTCAAATAAGAGCCATCCTAACTTCCAGAGCTATTTTGTCTCTTCTGAGTATCTCGTTTGTGAAGTATTCTTCAAATTAAACCAGCGTACAACATCAGTCCAAAGGAGAAAAGAGATATTGTTTAATGGAAATTGTCCAGTTCCAACCTATTTGAAAAATACGTACATAACATCGTCGACGCCATTCACTTCTGCCAATTTTTTCATTCCTGCAGCAATAGAAGTTGCATTTCTTCTGTCATTTTCTTTTTCATTCATCCTCGCTATTTGCAAACGTCTTCAAGCATGCCTCGTCGGCTTCGCCTTGGCATTTCTAATTGTCCACAGCCATTCTTTTCTATTTTCTGCTCAAGTGAAATAGGATCATCAAATTCATTTTCGTTTTCCTGATCAAATAAAGTACGAGATGATTTTACCTTTATTCTTTTTCGTATTGGAGAACTTATGAATGCGGGTGAAATTTCCTAGTTGCCGGGGATTTGAATGGTGTCCTGTTTCTTTTCTTTCGTTCGTAACTTGAAGGTGTTACTGTCGCTGGAGATGAACGTGAGATTGATGGCTGCAATAACTCTTCAATTGGAAACCAACGTACGCGTTCGTGTATGCATCGTGCTGGGCTCTTTCTTCTTTTGGGGCGATGTAGCCATAGAAAACCTTCCTTTCTGCCATTGGATGTGTTTATTATCATATGGCCTTCATAAAAGCAAAAAGTCAAAATGTGTCCTGAGCAACTACATACACTTTATAAAAAATATCGCCTGACCTTGTATGTATCGCCTGACCTTGTATGTATTGAATTTAGTGATTTAAAAAAATACGGACGCACTGGCGTTTAAAAAGTCCTTAAAAAATATAATAGCGTATGTGCCTTTTATTTTCTAAATCTTCTTAATGCGTGGGCAATATCATGTAAACATTATTCCGCGTGGGGCGATATCATCTTTCCATTTTCTTTCTTTTCATGTGTATAAATCCTTTACTATTGAATTGCTGTATCTAAAACAGAAGTATGAACACAAGAAAACATGAAACAATGGAAAAACGGCGATACTTTGGCAGTAGAGCGTGGTCGCTATCACTGAATTATTGTGTTGTTTTAAAAATGTTTCTGGG
>JAWPHD010012615.1:0-74565 GCA_037043455.1 Cyrtodaria siliqua
CACTGCCCCAGGTGGAAGCATGGACCCCAGCCAGAGATGTGGTTAATCTGTCTTTTAGAAGAGCTGGGTTGGTGCACTCATCCGTGAACTGTGGCCACCTGGATATGTCCCTGTTGTAGAAATGCAGGGATAACAGTTTGTACATACATACATTTTTTAATAATGTTCAGTGTCTTGGATCAAAATTAGGTCCTTATACATGTAGTTATATCCTAAAAGAGGTGGATAAGTTTCATCTTGACGTAAATCTCTAGTAGATATTAGAAATGTGTTCATGGGACATGGATGCACCCCAATGAAAACAATCTGCGGAAAAATGTAAAATCATAAGAAAAAAGGGCAATAACTCCTGTAATACAAGGTCCATTTTGATGCCAAATAGATATGCACATCTTGACATCATAGGAAGCATCCTGTAAAGTTTTGAAAAAATCGCTTGAAAAATTGTGGGAGGAGCTAGGCACACAATATATTTTAACTTAACTCCAGTAATACAAGGTTGATTTATGCTGCCAAAGTTTCGAAGAATCAGTTGAAAATTGTTGAAAAATCATACATATAAACTTTTCGGGACGGATGGACAGACACTCAGACGGACAAAAGGACATGGCTAACGATATATGTCCCCTCACCATCAGTGGTTTATTTCTCTGCCATCATTATAGTGTGGGTCAGGCAACCATCCTTCCATTCACACTGTAAAATAAATTTGCCACTCACTACTGGCATTTAAACTAGAACTATCACGTTTAAATTAGAACTATCACTGAAGGAGATAAATACCACCGCATTATGTTATTCCAAGTCAAATAAAGGGCCATGATGCTGTAATAAATTAGGCAATCAAAATTGGGTAATGTAGAGGGACATAAGGTCATCAGTTGTGAGTACGTGGGAACAACCCATTCAAAACAATTTGAGAAATGTTAGTTTATAAAAATGTATTATGGGACGGCGACATGACGGGACAAATGTGACAAAATGTGTTACGCGACAGGACATTAGACAGCGTGATTCCTTGAAAGCATAAATGCCGATAAAAGGCAATCAATTCTGTATTTACATGATTTACCAGGTTGTTATAATACCAAAAATAACATAACATCTGACTATTTTGGATGTGTATGCAGTAGTGAAGTTTATTTGAATTTAGCGGGTTTTATTTTTCAACAGAAACTATTGAGTGAATGTAAATATTTAACAATGGTTTGCAAAACATGCAAGTTATGTATGGGGAAAAAAAGGGCGGCGGAGAGTTATAAAGAAATCCAGATAGCTGTATGTTCCTTTAAAATCTTGTTTTGCATCTCAAAAGGTTGGACTTATAAGAATTAAATTTGTTTTTTATTGGAGTTTTTTTTGCATTTTGCTTATTTTTCCGAAACCAGCAGACATTTAAGTTCAACAGTCTTGGACTTGAACTTTACTGTGTGATTCAGCAACGTTAAAAAATAAATTCAATGCTACTCGATAAACAAAAAATTGTTTACGCTATATGTTGCTGTCCTCACATGGAACAGCCACAGCCTGCGGAGGTTTGTTGTTGGCGATAGTGAATCTGAATCCATGAACATCTGCTGGACTCTGACTTCCCACGTATATAACCTTGTCTGGACTGTTTGCCACACAACTATTTACCGTACTGATATACTGAGGTGGGGCGGGGAGCAGGTGGTCCCACTTCAAAACCTGTAAACAGGGAATTGTAAATCATTTGAAGAAAACTAACCAGCCAAATAACGGCAAAATTACACAACAAAACCTTTATCAAAACTCTATCCAGGTGTTCAGGTCATATAATAATGCACATAGTGCTGATTAAAAGTAGAGTTTTTTCACGAGGTTCTTAAAATACCCTCAACTGAATATGTGTAAAATGAATTATGAGTTGGTAAAACCCTTATTCGACGCTCCAGTTTTGGGGTTTGGCCTGGCTGGTATAACACCATTTATATTGTATCTAAAGAGTTTGTATTCTCAAACTATGTAAAGTTATATATACCTCGTCGTCAGTAAGTTTAGAAATGGTGTACATAAGTTGAAAAATTTGGCTGTTGTTGGCGGGTAAGTTACTTTAAACAAAGCAGAGAAAGCAAGAGAGAACTGTAAAACATGTTGGTTGGATGAATGGTATTTTACATCATTTTCAGCATATTTTAGGCTATCATATGACGGCTGACTTTAAAGTGCTGGATGCACTATTTCCTGGGTAGAAACCTGTAATGTATACCTTCTGCCATCCGTATAAACTTTCTCATGACAAAAGAGTAAAACCTGACATTTATAAAGAGACACCTTATAAAACATTAGAAAGGCAAATTTACAACATTATAAAATGTTTTCAATGGGGGCGGCTCTAAATAACCTATACTGTGTTGATGAGCCGTTAAACAACATTCAATTCAATGTTATAACGAAATACAGCTGAAATTCACTTTACCATACACTACTGCTGCAGCAATTGCAATGATTTTTTTTTAAACAGTACCTACTTAATTATTGTTCAGTAAGGGCTATCCATGTAAATTTACCTGAAGAGGATGGTGGGGGAGAGGGTTGTAAAAACTCACAGCATCCAGACCGTTTTTCTACATAACTTGTATTTGTTCAATCATCAATATGAATTATAATCATAGTGCACATCGTTTTTGCATATTACTAACTGTTGATTATATACTCAAACCTATGGTAGAATAACGAAGAAAAGTTGAAAACTCAAAATTTTATTATAATACATGTATATGCAAGCAGGTTTAAAGTCAAAATGATACTAGATTAATAAAACGACAGAGGCTGATTTAATGTCCGATAACAATACAAGATTGCCGTGTGTCCCTTTTATACCCATTTTAACTACTACAGTGGTCTTACTGGATATTTTGAAAACCTTTCATCGGTCAGAATGAGGCTGAAATCTGTCGCAACAACGTGGTAAAATGGCGACGCCTTGTGACGCTCACATATCCGGATGCGCTCTCTATGATGGAGGAAGGAATTTGGCAGTGAAAATAGGTCATGTCCGGCGCGGTTTGAACTCTAAAATAAAGGAAAGAAGGTTATTACAAACACATTTAGATAGGTGTTAAAACCTTTAATATGTGCATGTGTTGCTTTCAATATGTGAGATTCTAGACGCAAATTTCAAACTAGAAGGGTGTTCCGCAGAACACTGGTGTTGCCTGCCGCATGCTTATTTTTAATAGTTAGTGAAATTTCACGACATAGGCCAAATACATTTTAAGCTATGGCCAGCTACGAGCTTGGTTCGGTTGCAGGTTATAATTTTACGAAAAGGGTCATAACTTTACCAAAATGAAAGTCGGAGTTATTTGACGTGTATTAAACAACATTCAACAAGATGAAAATGTGTGTGACATAATTTTATGAACATAGGTCAAGTACTTTTCAAGTTATGGCCAAAGTTAGGTAAATAGGTTGCAGGTTAAAGTGTGACGGATGACGACCGACAACAGAGGGACGACAGACAGACGACACACGATGGTTAAGTGATCCCTAAGTGTCTGTCACAAAAAGCATCTTGAAAACCATTTTAATTGTCAATTATGATGTAATTGTTTTAAGGTATTTTATTTTGAATATTAACGTCAATGCATACAGATAACAATATATGTAGAGATCTCTTCCAAAATGTTATAAAGGATATAGCCCCAAAAAAAACACATTTTTGTAAAACAAAGTAGCTCTGTGAATAAATCAGCAAACTGTTTCTCTATAAAGCATCGACCAGCAGCTCATTGCCATAGGCAATTTCCCCATCAACATTGACACAAAAATTCATAATATACTGCATAAGAAATATTTAGATTTTAGATTTAGTAGAATAGAATATTTATTTATTCCAATCATGGGCCATTTCTGGCCATTACAATCACATAATATAACATGTAAACAAGGCATATAAAGAAACGAAGGCTTGATTTTGATTAAATGAAACACAAATAACTAAAGATTAATAATTAAATAAAGATTATACTAAAAAGGAAACCAATAACTATTCACTACCCTCCGTTGGTTGTAATTTAATGTAATTGTTTTAAGGTATGTAATTTAATGTAATTGTTTAGTTGAATGGCATTTGAAGTTCAGACTGGGGTATCTACTCTGGCAAGAACTAACAGCTTCTTACCTAATAATTAAAAAAATAAAAAGCAAATCTATATCACAGAAAAATAATAAGGGCTATTCCATCAAAACATACCCAGGTCCCCAGGAAGGCAATTTAAAAAACATCTATGGTAACCCTATTTTTCGAAATTTGGTTCTTTAAACTCAATTTTGCATCTATGAGTGGGTGTTCGATTTTAAAAAGTGCCTACCTGTGGTCCCATGTATGTTTTAATGGAATAGCCCTAATAAGAGTGCCCCCTTTGCATTTTGAATAAAGCCTGGGTGCTACTATTAAGGGAAATACGGTAAGCTTATACAGCACTCACTCTGAGATCATACATCTGAACCGCAGTCTGGTCTGTGTACACCACCTGGCGTGGATGACACCCAAAGTGTGCATGGCACCAAGTGTCTGTGCACAGAAAACGTGGAGAGTTCGGTCCAAATATCTTCTCCAAGCTCCCGTTTGACCATAGATAGCACATGCCGTCTTCTGTGGCTAAAGTGCACTCACCGGGTATGTAGGGACTGAAAAGAAAATCATTATGCATTCACTGTGAATTAATGGACTGCAGGTATATATATAACTTACATATTTTGAGAAACTAACTCTAGAGACACAATATATCCAGAACTGGAGTGCCAAATTAAGAGTTTCCAACTCATACCAATAATTCATTCTAAGTATATTCAATGACGGGTGTGTTGAGAACCCGTGAATTAACCTATGCTTTTAATCTGCACATATACATTATTATATGACCTGGATAGAGTTTTGATAAATGGATTTGTAGTGCAATCTGCTTCAAGTATTTAGTATTGCAAGGCCCATTCTGTGCCATGCAAAATGTGCAGTTACCCCAAGAGTATTTAGTTTAAACTTATTTAATTTTCATAGATTGTAATGAAAGCTCTATGAACTTATTTGAATCACTCTCAAGTCTTCCTGGGTAGAACCAGTACTAAGCAAATGCAGATAAAGTGTCTTGCTCAGGGACACAACACATATGGCACTAGACCACAGCGCTCCACATGAGTATTGCATGTCATTTACGGTTGTGGCAAGGCATACACATACTTAGTTTTAAGGTTGTTACTTCATATTTATAGACTGAAACATGGGACCTGCAGAATCAATATTTTTACCTGATATCTATATATATTAGACTGAAACATGGGCCCTTAAGAATCAATATTTTTTTTACCTGATATCTATAGACTGAAAGATGGGCCCTGGACAAGCAATGTTTTTACCTGATATCTATATATATTAGACTGAAACATGGTCCCTGGAGAATCAAGTTTTTTACCTGATATCTATAGACTGAAACATGGTCCCTGGAGAATCAAGTTTTTTACCTGATATCTATAGACTGAAACATGGGCCCTGGAGAATCAAGGTTTTTACCTGATATCTTTAGACTGAAACATGGTCCCTGGAGAATCAAGTTTTTTACCTGATATCCATAGACTGAAACATAGGCCCTGGAGAATCAAGGTTTTTACCTGATATTTATCGACTGAAACAAGGGCCCTGTAAAATCAATGTTTCAACCGATATCTATAGACTGAAACATAGGCCCTGGAGAATCAATGTTTTTACCTGATATCTATAGACTGAAACATGGGCCTAGGAGAATCAATGTTTTTACCTGATATCTATAGACTGAAACAAGGGCCCTGGAGAATCAATGTTTTTACCTGATATCTATAGACTGAAACATAGGCCCTGGAGAATAAAGGTTTTTACCTGATATCTATAGACTGAAACACGGGCCCTGGAGCAACCTATAGACTAAAACATGGGCCCTGGAGAATCAATGTTTTTACCTGATATCTATAGACTGAAAAATAGGCCCTGGAGAATCAATGTTTTACCTGATATCTATAGACTAAATCACGGGCCCTGGAGAATCAATGTTTTAAGCTGATATCTATAGCTGAAAAATGGGCCCTGCAGAATCAATGTTTTACCTGATATCTATAGACCGAAACATGGGCACTGCAGAATCAATGTTTTACCTGATATCTATAGACCGAAACATGGGCCGTGCAGAATCAATGTTTTACCTGATATCTATAGACCGATACATGGGCCGTGCAGAATCAATGTTTTACCTGATATCTATAGACAGAAACATAGGCCCTGGAGAATCAATGTTTTTACCTGATATCTATAGACTGAAACACTGGCCCTGGAGAATGTTTTTATCTGATACCTATAGAATGAAACATGGGCCCTGGAGAATCAATGTTTTTACCTGATACCTATAGACTGAAACATGGGCCTAGGGGAATCAATGTTTTTACCGGATATCTATAGACTGAAACAAGTGTCCTGGAGAATCAATGTTTTTACCTGATACCTACAGACTGAAATAAGGGCCCTGGAGAATCAAAGTTTTTACCTGATATCTATAGACTGAAATATGGGACCTGGAGAATCAATGTTTTACCTGATATCTACAGACTGAAACACGGGCCCTGAAGAATCAATGTTTTTACCTGATACCTATAAACTGAAACATGGGCCCTGGAGAATCAATGTTTTTACCTGGTACATATAGACTAAAAAAAGGGCCCAGGAGAATCAATGTTTTTACCTGAAATCTATAGACTGAAACAAGGGCCCTGAAGAATTAATGTTTTTACCTGATATCTATGGACTCAAATAAGGGCCCTGGAAAATCAATGTTTTTACCTGATATCTATAGACTGAAACAAGGGCCCTGGAGAATCAATGTTTTACCTGATATCTATATACTGAAACATAGGCCCTGGAGAATCAATGTTTTTACCTGATATTTATAGACTGAAACAAGGGCCCTGTAGCATCAATGTTTTACCTGATATCTATAGAAACATAGGCCCTGGAGAATCAATGTTTTAACCTCATATCTATAGACTTAAACATGAGCCCTGGAGAATCAAAGTTTTGACCTGATATCTATAGACTGAAACACAGGACCTGGAGAAACCTATAGACTGAAACATGGGCCATGGAGAATCAATGTTTTTACCTGATATCAATGGGATGAAACATAGGCCCTGGAGAATCAAGGTTTTTACCTGATATCTATAGACTGAAACACGGGCCCTGGAGAATCAAACTTTTTACTTGATATCTATAGACTGAAACAAGGGCCCTGGAGAATCAATGTTTTTACCTGATATCTATAGACTGAAACATGGGCCCTGGAGAATCAATGTTTTTACCTGATATCTATCGACTGAAACATGGGCCCTGGAGAATCAATGTTTTTACCTGAAATCTATAGACTGAAACATGGGCTTAGGAGAATCAATGTTTTTACCTGATATCTATAGACTGAAACATAGGCCTAGGAGAATCAATGTTTTTACCTGATATCTATAGACTGAAATATAGGCCCTGGAGAATCAAGGTTTTTACCTGATATTTATAAACTTAAACACGGGCACTGGAGAATCAAGATTTTTACCTGATATTTATAGACTGAAACATGGGCCCTTGAGAATCAATGCTTTTACCTGATATTGATAGACTGAAACACGGGCCCTGCAGAATCAATGTTATTATCTGATATTTATAGACTGAAACACGGGCTCTGTAGAATCAATGTCTTTACCTGATATATAGACTGATACATGGCCCTGTAGAATCAATGTTTTTACCTGATATCTATAGACTGAAACACAGGCCCTGGAGAATCAATGTTTTTACCTGATATCTATAGACTGAAACACGGGCCCTGGAGAATCAGTCTTTACCTGATATAGATCTATAGACTGAAACACGGGCCCTGGAGAATCAATGTTTTTACCTGATATCTATAGACTAAAACACGCGCCCTGGAGAATCAGTCTTTACCTGATATAGATCTATAGACTGAAACACGGGCCCTGGAGAATCAATGTTTTTACCTGATATCTATAGACTAAAACACGCGCCCTGGAGAATCAGTCTTTACCTTATATCAATAGACCGAAACACGGGCCCTGGAGAATCAAAGTTTTTACCTGATATCTATAGACTGAAACACGGGCCCTGGAGAATCAATGTTTTTACCTGATATCTAGACTGAAACATGGGCCCTGGAGAATCAAAAATTTTACCAAATATCTATAGACTGAAACACGCGCCCTGGAGAATCAAAGTTTTTACCTGATATCTATAGACTGAAACACGGGCCCTGGAGAATCAATGTTTTTACCTGATATCTAGACAGAAACATGGGCCCTGCAGAATCAATGTTTTTACCAAATATCTATAGACTGAAACACAGGCCTTGGAGAATCAAAGTTTTTACCTAATATCTATAGACTGAAACATGGGCACTGGAGAATCAAAGTTTTTACCTGATATCTATAGACTGAAACACGGGCCCTGGAGAATCAAAGTTTTTACTTAATATATATAGACTGAAACACGGGCCCAGGAGAATCTATGTTTTTACCTGATATCTACAGACTGAAACAAGGGCCCTGGAGAATCAATGTTTTTACCTGATATCTATAGACTGAAACACGGGCCCAGGAGAATCAATGTTTTTACCTGATATCTATAGACTGAAACAAGGGCCCTGGAGAATCAATGTTTTTACCTGATATCTATAGACTGAAACAAGGGCCCTGGAGAATCAATGTTTTTACCTGATATCTATAGACTGAAACACGGGCCCAGGAGAATCAATCTGATATAATTGTTTTAGAATGTTCCGACTGGAATTTGGCTTTATGGTAAACAAATAGCATGACCCATCCGTCTTAACTCCAATGAAATCTGTGAAAATAAGTAAAACAAATTTATAGTCGAGTGACTTTAGTCCTTCATGTTATCATTCATTAGTAACTCTTTCCTAGCGCATATCATATAGCTCGGTTTTAACGCTCACCCTTCCCCTCCCACTAATAAATAGAGGATATTCGTTGGTTTGGACAACAAACCAACAAATATTCTATTTATAATATACTTTTTATCATACAACACTACCATACTGTTTCAAACAGAAAATATGTTTCGTTCCGACAGTTCCCCTTTAACGTATTCGCGGATAAATATAGTAATGCCAGCGCATGAGGTCATTTACATATATTTAGTGCGCATAGAATACTGTTCTAAACTTTGACATGAATTATGACTGTTATAAGCAAATGTAGAATAAAGTAGTTCCATTTTCCCGGCAGTGAGATTATAAGTTCACTGTGAAAATATAAACAATGAGAATATATTCTAACCATACAATCCACTATTTCACTGGGAAGTATATAATAAACAAATATATACAAGTTAATGCAAGTTATTTTAAAACTGTCATAATAAAACCACATTTTACATTTATACTAATTAACGTATATAAAAACACTGAGTATTTGTGATGTCGTTTGCATTTAAGAATACTTTTGCCTTCTTGTTTGTCTGTTTGCGTGTTTGATTCAGTGTTTTGTGGTTGAATGTCCTCCTTGAATGCTACATTCCCTGTCCGATCTTTTTATATTTCTTTACCAGTACACTAATGTACACTATATATACTATATATAGCGACTGGCTCTCTCTATTTATTTAAACTGTCTACGACCAACATGTATAATACGGATATAAACTGTAGAAAACGAAAATCACCAGGGTGAGAAAAAAGAAACGTGGCTAATGTACAAACTGTGTATGTCGCTACCACGAGACAAATACATTTCATACCAACCCCCGTCACACATTTCAATTTGCATGCAAATTATTATTGAATTCAAATTAAGGAGAATAAGCGAGTAAGGAAATTTGATTAAGTCAATTGCTGTTAAAAGAGTTACACCCCTTTCAAAATGTATAGCAAACCATAGTATTCCCGTTATTTTCAAATTATGATCAAAGGGAGACAACAGTTGTTTCTTTACGAAAATAACGCATTTCAGTTATTACGAAAATAAAGCGTTTACGTGACACCCCTGACTGATATAACAACGCAATAAAAAGAAACAACTATAATTGGGCCTCCACCAATACACCTGAGTTAATTGCTCATGTAGCATGTCACCAGTAAACATGGTAAATAAGCAAGCTTTCCATGATTTTTCAATGACCCCAAAATAATTCAAGATTGCCACGTGTCCCTTTAAAGAAACTAACCCACCAATTAACGGTAAAATAATTATTACATTACACAACTGTTAACCAAAACTTTATCCAGGTGTTCCGGTCATATAATAATACGTTTGTTCCGAATAGAAGTAAAGATTTGTTGACGGGTTCTTAAAATACCCGTGATTGAATATATGTTAAATGAATTATGAGTTCGTAACTCTTAATTAGTCTCTCAAATTTTGGGGTTTGGCCTGGCTGTTTAAAGTTCTCTGGCCATGCTTTGTTTCATGAACATGTTTATGTTTATTTAAATCGAAATCAATACACAACAATCGATATTTACAATTCACACATAGCAATATCTGTGAAAAGCAAGAATAAGATTTTATTTGATGACCTAGAAAGCTTTTAACAGGTAAATTAATCCAAAGGTAAATGTATTTATCAATTATCTGGCAATAGTTGGGCAGCTATACAATTCAGATTTACCTTATTTCCCCCGTGCAGTCATGCAGTGGTCAAAGTAGTATCTACGTCAGGCAAATAATACTTATTTTTACATACATCTTAGTTATAGCGGTTTTAAATATATGTTTCTCTCCGGGACTATCAAGAAATGTTCATATAATGTTTAAGAGTTAAATTTGTTAATTGATATTACTATAAAAAGGATGGCCATTCATCTTTAAAGCCATTTATATTGTGTCTATATAATTTGGAATCTCAAAATATGTAAGGTATATATATACTTTGTCGTCAGTAGGTTTAAAAATGGTGTCCCTATATTGTAAAATTTGGCTGTTGTTGGCGGGATAGCTAATTTAAAATGCCAATATATGTACAATATCATACAATAATCTTGGTTTGCGACACAAAAAACAGCATGTATATTTAGGGATTAATTTCCTACGCAGAACAAAAAACTTTCTTTCTGAACAATCATAGTAGTTGGCTTACCTTGGTTTTGAACAGTTTCACCTTTGATACCTAACACCGAGTCAGGAAGTGTTACCTTGGCAACAGGTTTACTCTCCAATAAACCCTCACTCTGCTCGGTGACATGGCTCAGTTCTTGATCTGGGTTAAGGATGTGTAGATAACACATGACCACAAGGGCCGATCATAAAAAATTGTTGGTTTGCTTTTTCCCTACCTACCCGCGAAAAAATGCCCTACCAAAACTTTTTATAGCTATTCTTTAACATTATTTTTTTGTTGTTGCTATCTTCAGTATATTTTTCTTTTATTTCTTAAGGTGTTTACTGTCCTGGCAAAAAACAAACACCTACCTATCTACCCATTTATGACATCCTGGGCAGGGAAACAGCAAAGGTGATGCAGGGTCTTCCCCAATCACAGACAGAGTCATACCAAAGGTGATGCAGGGTCTTCCCCAATCACAGACAGAGTCATACCAAAGACTTCATAAAAATGGCACAAGTAGCTCACTTGCTTAACATTCAGTAAATAAGGGTTGTTCTAGGACAGGCGGCCCGACTACCAGGATTCTCCGGTGGCTAGGACTGGGTGGCCCGACTGTACCAGGATTCTCTGTTGGCTAGGACTGGGTGGCCCGACTGTACCAGGAATCTCTGGTGGCTAGGACGGATTCTCTGGTGGCTAGGACTGGGTTGCCCGACTGTAGCAGGATTCTCTGGTGGCTAGGACGGATTCTCTGGTGGCTAGGACTGGGTGGCCCGACTGTACCAGGATTCTCTGGTGGCTAGGACTGGGTGGCCCGACTGTACCAGGATTCTCTAGTGGCCAGGACTGGGTGGCCCGACTGTACCAGGATTCTCTGGTGGCTATCAGGGCGGAGAATTACTTAGAATTACACACAAACACAGTGGTCGGCCTGGTGTCAGTATAACATGAATGGGTCATGTCATGTGTCTATGGCGCGGTATTCCAGAGTGCCAGTACTATGAAGTTTAGCATAGGGTGCACTGCCACATGTAGACACTGTCGTGATATGACTGAACAATTGTTAAAAGCTACGTTAAAACCCATACAAACACACATTCATACTTTCCCAGGAATTGTGGTATTTAAACAAAGGAATGGTTGTGGGAGGGGGGTTTTTGGTAATGAAAATATACCAAACAAGAGCATGGCCTTCTGGCAAATTATACACCCGTTTGCTTAGTTTTTTTTGTGAAAAGCATTTCTAGTTGTCATGCAGGGCTTTTCCTAGGAGTGCCACGGGGCCGAATTACAGCCACTTCTCAATTACAAAAAACACTTTTTCCCAATTTAAAGAAGAAAAGATCCCAATCCACAAAACAAAAAAAAGAAAGAAAAAGTTTTAAAGACGTTTTCTAATTTCAGTAACTGATTGTTGTTACTGCTCGAACAGGTTGAAATCACTATTTAAATCTAGGGGCCTTTTTTACCAAAAATACCTAGGAAAAAAGCCCTGTCGTGTCAGTTTGACCTTGATCATTAATTGACCGACAAACAAGTTCAATGGTGCTGCTGTTTAACATTGAAAAATCACTATTTGTATAAAGTTCAAGGTTATAGGTCATATAGTTCATGAATAACAGGTGGGAATGCATTTTCATGTTTTCATGATCAGGTCACAGTGACCTTGACCACTATCATAAATCAATAGGGGTCGTTGCAGTTCTGGTTCAAAAAGCCAATATTATACTGAAGTATAAAATGTGCATGTTAACCCATGTTTCGGGTCTTGAACATAAGAATAATTTCTGTTTTTGTGTTTATTATGTCACTGTTATTTTATTTTAATCAGCAAACTAACTTTAATTATTAAACATAAATGTTTCTTTGTGTAATTGCTCATTGCTGTTATTCATGAACTATTTCAACCAATTTTTTTTTCATATATTGTTTTTCGCATTAGGATTGATGCCAATAGCAACCCCCAAGAGCACCTCAAAAGAACACTGTGTTTCCATGATTCTGGCAAAGGATACCGAGCATGTCGAAATTCTCGGTTATAGACTTTCATAATCAATCATCATAATCGAATACGTAAGTAATACCTAGTAAGTAACTGATGACCGGTTAAAACCGATTAATACGTTCATCACTAGGTATAGTAGTAAAGAGCCGGATATGATTTTCATTATCGGGTAGTGACCCTTACCTTTGACCTACTAACCCCAAAATCAAAAGGAGTCATTGTTATACCACTGGTAATATTTCTGGGAAGATTGTTGGTCAAAAACTTTACAGTTACAGTGGGAAAGTGTTTCTCAGGACTGGGATATTGTCAGGTCAGTGTGACCTTGATTAACTACGGACCTTTGGCATATTTATCCCAAGTTATAGGAATCATTGTTTAACCATGGGTACTATTTCTGTAAACTTATTGACTTCATGAATAAACTTCACACTTTTTGTGTTCGGAGTTGTGTTCAGAGCCTGAAGAAAAGCTATATTTATAAACAATTTTTTTTTCATATATTGTTTTTCGCATTAGGATTGATGCCAATAGCAACCCCCAAGAGCACCTCAAAAGAACACTGTGTTTCCATGATTCTGGCAAAGGATACCGAGCATGTCGAAATTCTGCGATGGAGAAAGCAAATAGCCTTGGTCATCGCCTTTGGGTAGATACGCGAGACAGCCTCCAGTGTATTTGTAGTTGTGTCTCTGAAATATGTATGCAAAAGTGGATATATAAAAAGTCGAACAGGAAATGCAGCATTCAAGGACTACAGTCAACCTCAAACAGAAACAAACAACAACTACAAAGTGGAATAACATGCAAGATATGACATCACAAACATAAAAGGGTTGACAATAGGGATACCGCCTTGGAACGGTCAGTGGCAAATAAGTCTGCCGGTGGGGTTTAAACCGGGTCAATTTAATTCAAACTTCAAACTGTTTCAATATTTCAATCTTACCGTGCCCGTTTCTCCTTCACTCTACACAACTGAAGTATTGCTGTTCCTTAATTTCAACTTGATTTAGGAGGTGTGTACTACTTCCCTAAATATGGAAGATTTATCACTGAAGATTGTATTTTAATTCATTTAAACAAAACCATCCATATATGCATCATCTACTAGAACGATAATAATACAGTGGGTTAGATGGTATAGAATCACTTGAGTTAAATGTCTAAATTTAAAATGAAAGGAAAATCTGCTTAGTTTCTGATTTAAATTTAACCTTTAAGTTGTACAATAGCAAAATTTCGGAAATTATTGTCCTCTAACTGTGAATTTTTAATAGATTTTTTTTTGCACCAATATTTATATATTTTCATTGTATTTTTAGAAGTACCACTTTTAACTTATTTGATGATTACGTTTTGACTTTTGTCCCTAACATGTGTTATTACAGCAAATATTTATATCTCAGTTTATTGTGACAGTATGATTTTTTTTGTTTCAAAAATACACTTTATTCGGTCAGAGTAAAGAATTAAAGAATCATATTTTCTGATTTACATTTTGCATCGAAAAATGCACCAAATCATTTCACTGCTTCACAAATGTCAGCTTAAATGATATATCTTCAAGCCTGGAAAATCTTAAAATAATTTAAAATACACGAGCTGAGAAAATTGAATTTAAATGGAAAATGATTTTTTAATACCGATGGTTCTATACACCCTAATGCACGGTGTCTTACGAAAACTTAACTCACAAGTATACATGTTTTTAAAGAAAATTTCCATGCACCAGGGGTCACATGTTTACATGTTATGAAATGATGTTGAGAAACCTTGACGCCTGGACACTACAAGGTATAGACCTCATATATTGCTTGTAGCATATGTAGCTGATGGTAAAATTCCTAAAACAGAAACTGAAAAAACAAAACACATGTATGTTTCTGCAAAGGTTCATTGAAAAATAAACAAATTATTGGCGATCTTGAAATTATTTTAAGTAGCCATCCCACCAACAACAGCCAAATTTTACAACATATGCACACCATTTCTAAACTTACTGATGACGAGGTATATATACATATTTTGAGAATCAAAACTCAGACTATAGACATAATATAAGTGGTTTTAACCAGCCAGACCAAACCCCAAAGCTGGAGCGACAAATTAAGAGTTACCATCTCATAATTCATTTTAAACATATTCAATTACGGGCATTTTAAGGTGAATAAACCTATACTTTTAATCGACACATACACATTATTATATGACCTGAATAATGGCAAGATTACACTACAAAACCATTTATCAAAACTCAATCCAGGTGCTCAGGTCATATAATAATGTATATTCAGGTCATATAATAATGTATATGTGCCCATTAAAAGTATAGGATTTTTTCATGAGTCCTAAAAATACCCTTGACTGAATATGTGTAGATGAATTATGAGTTGATATCTCTTAATTCAACGCTTCAGTTTTGGTGTTTGTTCTAGCTAGTTAGTCATTTATATAGTTTTTTTATAGAGTTTTGACTCTCAAAATATGTAAGTTATATATATATATAATTATATATACCTCATCATCATCAGTATGTTTAGAAACAGTGCACTTATGTTGTAAAATGTGTCTGTTGTTGGCGGGATAGCTACTTTACTAATATACAGCCTACAAGGTTTAAAATTTAGCTTATATGAAAAGAAATTCACTGGATATAATGTACGTACCGGGACATCAGTGACTCCCTCCACTTCCATATATTCTTGAAGGAGCTCCGCGAACCACAGTCTCACTCTGCTGGTTATATCGGCAGGATCATTCGGTTCCGATGATTGCCGATACTCCTCGACCATTTCCAGTATGGCACACACCTCTTTTGTTTTAGTAGATCTCTGACAAAATTGAGAATCATTATTAATATAAAGTTTCCTTTTAAAAGGTATGACTTGCTTGGGTGGGAAATGAACCCAACATTTCATCGATTTCACATAATTGGTTAGCCTCATTAGAGGTAAGCCAAAAATTAACAACACCACCATGTATATCAGCGGGTTTGTTTTATTGCTTGGGCATTATCACAGCCAGAATGTCTAGTCCATATGATTATTCTTTGATAGGGTAGATTTATTGCTTGGGCATTATCACAGCCAGAATGTCTAGTCCATATGATTTTTCTTTGACAGGGTATACATGCTTTATTGCTTGGGCATTATCACAGCCAGAATGTCTAGTCCATATGATTTTTCTTTGACAGGGTATACATGCTTTATTGCTTGGGCATTATCACAGCCAGAATGTCTAGTCCATATGATTATTCTTTAACAGGGTGTTTGCTTGGGCATTATCACAGCAAGAATGTCTAGTCCATATGATTATTCTTTGACAGGGTACACATTCTGTAAGGGCTATCCCATCAAAACATACCCAGGACCCCAGGAAGGCAAAACTACATTTTGCATCTATGGGTGGGTATTCAATTTTAGAAGTGCCTTCCTGGGCTTCCATGTATGTTTTAATGGAATAGCCGTAAATGGAACATTTGGAGAGTTTAATCATTATTACGCTTTCTTGTCAAAGGCTTTGTTTGCTTGGTGGTGAACATCAATTTTCAGCACATTTTAGGCTATGTATTTAGACCACCCATTTATTCCTGAGTAGAACCAGTACTGTATACCTCCCGCCATCCACAAGAATCAACACTTTCTCACTTACAAGTTGAGCTCCCGACGGGATTCGAACCCACAGTGATGAGCGGCGAGAAGGTTTACAACGCAATGTCAGTAACTACTCATTAGGTGTCTTAATTCCATTAAGCGAACGGAAAGCTTATATTAGCAGGATTTTATAACGGATATTTTAACAATAAAACATGTTTAAAAACATTTTTCACTGAAAAAATGTGATGAATTGAATTGGGTTTTAAGGCGCACCAACACCACAGGTTGCTGTATCGGTGTTGGGTAACCTGTTTAAAATTACCTATTAAATGTTTTAATTTTACAATATGCAAACTTTTTAAGCCAAAATATTTCATACTCCAGCTAACCCCGTTTTCGCTTCTTGGAGAAGGGGTTGGATGGGGTATGAAAGTTAATACCCGGACCATGTAATGGTCAGATTTCACTCCTAATTTATTGTTTTCAATGTTGATTTTCTGAATTTGCATGCCAAAATACCCCTAAAACAGCTTATCAGGAGCACTGAATAACTTAACTAATATCCATGCTTATTCTATTCTGTTTTATTCACAGCAGAGCAGTGCTGAAGAGCGTAACATAACCTGGTGTAACCAGATACTTTAGGCCAACGATAAAAGTTTGTTGGTTTGCTGTTTCCCTACCTACCCACGAAAAAGGACCCTACCCAAAACATTTTATAGCAATTCTTTAACATTATTTTTTTTTGTTCTATCTTCAGTATAGTTTTCTTTAATTTGTTATTAAGGTGTTTACTGTCCTTGGCAAAAAAAAGGAATCACCTACCTACCTAACTACCTACCCATTTATGAAATCCTGGGTCATGAATCTACAAGATTGCATTTACTATGAGCTTATGGTCCTTTACCAAGTTTATAGCACTCTAGCACCTTCATTTTTTATTTGATCTTTATCAAACTTTTTCAGTGTCTTTATATCAATATTGTTAACACAACAGAGGCCATATTTCTTGAACAATCTTTGTTTCTTGATTGCAGATGACCATAAGATTTCGAAGAAGTTTGATAATAGGCCAGTACTCAGTTGATCGATTTAGGGCCATCTTGGCCCTCTTGTTTATTAAGTCAATTACTCCCATACCAAAAGCCTTACAGTATATACATTCAAACTTCATACACACTTACACCTATATGGCTCCATTATGTTCCTATCCAAATCAGGTCCATATAACTTGCCTTTTAGTATTACACTTAACATTTTATTACTCCATTTTGTAACACATTTTGGACACATTTTCTAGTTTTTCATTTGCAGTGATTTTCTTTGCTTTAAAATACATTTTATCAATATGACATATATGGTAAAGAGGTGCAATGACATCATCGTTCCAAGATGGCCGTCTCCATTTATGTTTCTTTGCAAATTTTCAATAGGTCATAAAATTATCTCCTTTATATGGCATTTTGATAATTTTTTCAGCTTTTTTTTCAAGTTTTTCAGAGCCCTTTTTTAATATAAAACCTTGTTTGGAAATAGTGCATCAACCCCTTTAAGTAAAAGTTTAAAGATGATCAACATAGCTACTTACAATGGACATAAGGCGGATGCAATAACTCAGACGAGCTTTGCTTCAATGAGCTGAAAATCACTGTCGAAGCAAACAAAATAACAGCATTATACATGTAGTTATGTTGCCATTCTCACAAAAAGCGATTCTTAAATAACCAAACACATCCTACCTTCCGCTGACTCTGAAGTTTTTGCACCTTGGTCACAAATGCCCTCACCTTCTTGTTTCTTTCACATAAATCTCCCATCACTCTATCCGTATATGGATATGGCACTGTAATATATGTATGCAAGAGTGACCAATTTGTGAAAGGCTGTGTGGAAGACTTGCAAAGTTTAATAACCTATATAGCAATGCTAGTACTCATCACAGTGGGACCTGTAGTGGGACCTGTAGTGGGACCTGTAGTGGCACCTGTAGTGACATTAAGTGTTTGTTTCTATATTTTGGGAAGATAACCCATATAAATTGGAAATTTAAGTGTGAATTTTCATACAATTCGGGGAAAAAACAATAAACAATTCATTTCATAATTGCATCTTTAAACATAAATATAGTTTACATTACACCAAGGTCAACAGGCATTTAAAAGCATTTGGTACTCAATACTTTCACACTGTCGCTCTTTTTTCTTCTTCTTTCAATTGTTTTTTTTGTCTCAAAATTGTGTGTGTGTGTTTTGGCATAGCGAATATGACCGAATAACGGCTATAAGACAGCCAAAATAAAACACTGCTGTTAATATTTTAGTCATGTTTTCCTTTAATACTAAACACAATAACAAATCAGTTGTTTTTTCATAAACAATTTGAATACTGCAGATCTTAAGTTTGCGAATCACTGGGTCTCTGATTTAATCTCGTCTTCATGAATTCGCATTTCAATCAGTTTTCCCTGATACTTGGATTTGTTTACTCTTAATTCGTTAATTTGACTACTTCCACTATCAAAGTCCTGTCTATAGCACAGAGGTCCATCAATTAAACTAAGTGATACAATATGTTAAAATAATTGTTAAGGTGTTAGTGATTGTATTACATATTTGTAATGCTTTTGTTGACTGATGTAACAAATATAATAACCACTAAACAGAAAATAAAATTGTATTTTTGCATTGTAAACTTAATCAATAGCGTCAACATGTTCATTAAAAAATTAAGAAGTATTTTATTTTATAGGCATTAACATGATTAACATAATTTATACTTTAAATCAAATTAATGTAAACTGACGGGTAAGTATTAGATAAACCACTCAAGACATAAGGATAAAAGGTTTCTTGCTTGTGCAGGTATATATACCTACCGATCATATGATAATTTAATCTACTTAATTTTGGATGGTTGATTTTTTTTCTGATACTCTTTCGAGTTTATTATCCGTGAGTTTTTGATTCACGAGACAGCAGATTCGCGAATATTAGTGAAAATAAAAACCTCTCGAATAATACCGGATCTAGTATTTTATAATTTTTAAAAATAGTCCTATCACATTATGTTATCATATGACATTGTTGAGCATAGCGATTCATTAATTATTGAAAAAAATAAATTTGATAAAGCATCATCAAAATAAACTGACCAATCAGTGACCAGAAAGTTGACAAACCTATAAATTCTGGTAGGTAATAGACTCTGTCTTTATCCTAGATGTTAAACCAAGTTTACTGTTATAATTAGGTATTTACAGTGTGATTGTTTTAAAACCCGGCATATTTCATGCACATTTATGCAAACTGATTCAATATATATGTATCTTTCAAAATAAATTTTGAAAATTATCATCTCTTTACTCTGCCAAAGATTTTTATTTTACTATAGAACCAAAGGATAAAAACTGAGTAACACAAATGTTTTCACCTAGTGAAAATAAGGTAAAATTGCAACATTTTGGCACAGACATATTAATAAACAGATAGGAAACTTCCTATCTTAACCAATGAAGTAACCAAAATATCACATGGCACCTCAACTTTTCCTTCTATTTCCTTCCTCTCTCAATTATTCACTGATTGTAATGAGAATACATTCAAACGCTTCATAGTGAATAGCAAAATGGTATTATAATAATTTATGTTTATTTTAAACGTACGACATTGTATAAAAAGATGTTAAAGTTAAAAAGTTCATCATTTTTCGCTTTTCTCTTAAAAATCAAGGTTTTGACATAGTCAAAGTTTCCGTCAAACTCCTTTTTTGCTCCAAATGTAAGAGAAAGAAAAATACTATCACTGGAAAGATATTTAAATTTGTGATGGTATTTGGCATGAATGAAACTTGTATCTATAAAACTCTTCATAATATGTGTGTTTAAAGTTGGGAAATAATTTGTGAAATTTTCGCACTGTGCCATATGAAATTTAGATAATTTTCGTAGTGTCCAATCTATTTGTTAATAGGTCTGTGATTTTGGCAATGGAAAATCATGAATAAATTCCTTTTTTATTATTATAAAATTCAATGAATTAAGTAAGGCATTTTTAATGTTTGATAAATCAAGATGATTGTGTGGGACAAAATAAAAACACCTCTAAAATTATAATAATTATTACACTTTTTAAGATAATTCATACCTTTATCAGAAGAGCTTGACAAAGGCAACACCGGGTGAACTGCACACAAGCCTACAGAGTTCTTTCCCTTAATTCTTTGTGTGAACAGGCTGCCATCACTGCCTGTGTTTATCTGGCCGAATGTTCCATAGTCAGTAAACACCTCGCGATGCTTACCATGGGTACAGAGCTGGTACGGAAAGCTGAATGACGGGTAGTCCTGCATTTAGAAAAATCCTGTGAAAATAAACAGAAGACAATAAGAAGCATAATTTTAGAGGATTGAACCCAGTCATCCCCGCATTTATAAAATGGACTCTACTCTACATTAAGTTGGGTCATACTAAAGTGGTTAATAGGGTAAAAAGGGTTAATGTTATACTATCGCAAAAATATAAGGGGCAACATATATGTGTAAGAATTGACAAAAGCAACACAGAAATATGTAAAAAAAAAAAAATAGTTTCAAGTAGGGGTGGGGTGGTGGGGAGCGGGGGAGTGTGTGAGTTTCAACTGGGGGGGAGGGGGTGAGAGGCGGTGGGGTAGGTGGGGGGAGGGGGGCAACATATATGTGTAAGAATTGACTAAAACAACACAGAAATATGTTAAAAAAAAAAGTGTGGAGGGGAGTGGGGGTGGGGGGTGGTGGGGGAGGAGGGAGCCCATGCCCCAATATGGGTGAAGTAATAAGATGCATAATGCTATAACAAAACCCAAACCAAAATTATAGATATATACATGCTTACATGCAAACCTAGATCTGCCTTTATTGCACATTTTATGGGCCATCACAATTTGGGTTCCATGGGAGCCCAGAATTTGCAGAAGACAAAATTACTTATCCAACCCTTTACAACATACTATAAGGAAACCAATTCCAAAATTTAGTTCAGCTAGGACAAGAAATGTAAGAGATATACACCTGTAAACACAGCTTACACGCAAAATTTGATGTGAAACAGACATATTTTAAGGGCTATCAGAATTTGGGTTCCATGGGAGCCCAGGTGTTACAGGAACCAAAATTACTTAAGCAGCCCTTAAGATAATGCTATAAGGAAGCTAATGGCCAAATTTGGTTGTGCTAGGGTAAGAATTGTAAGAGATATAGACTTGTAAACACAGCTTACACGCAAAATTTGATGTGAAATGGGGCACATTTTATGGGCTATCATAATTTGGGTTCCATGGGAGCCCATGGGTTACAGGAACCAAAATTGCTTATGCAGCCCTTAAGATAATGCTATAAGGAACCCCATGAACAAATTTGGTTGTCTAGGATAAGAAATGTAAGAGATATAGACTTGTAAACACAGCTTACACGCAAACCTTGATGTGGGACGCCGACGCCGGGGTGATTAAATAAGCTCTCTTATTCTTCGAATAGTCGAGCTAAAAAGTGTTACCTGTTGAAGGTGAGATTCCTTCACTTAAATATTATAGAAATGTTATATAGATATATCATGAAGATTTTCGTGATTTTTAGGAGCAGCGCAAATTATTCCATGGTGACCTTTCTCACTGACCCCACGAGACACAGTCGAAGTCAAATCAAATGGATTTTGTTTAAGACCAACTACATGTCCTGATGTCAAGCCAGTCATGTTGGTAAAGGTTCCAAATAAATGCCAATTATTGTTTTTGAGAAGCAGTCGCCACAAAATTGTACTTTTAAAATCTATTTTTAGCTGTGGTGCCCATTTTGAATTTACGGCATGCTTTTTACTTGGGATGAAATATTATTATTAAAGTTTGATGACCTTGAAGTAGTTTCAGTGGAATAGTAGCAACAATTTTTTCTTATAGAACTCCACGCAAACAAAATTGGACGCTGGGCAGTGTTTATTTTAATACATTTTGGGAACATAACTAGTATCGTCAAAACTGGGAATTTTAGCATGATTTTTCATAAAATTGGGAATTTTAGCATGATTTTTCAAAAATCAAGAGGTCAATGACCTTGAAGCTCTACTGATTGATTTTGATTTCAGGAAGTAGTCGCTACAAACTAGTTTTTTTAAAATGTATTTTTAGCCGTGGCGGCCATCTTGAATTTCCGGCCGACCTGAAATTTTGCTAGGATCAATGAGACATCAAGAGCAACATTCCTGTGAAGTTTCATGAAAATCTGTCAAGTAGTTTCAGAGGAGTAGTCGCTACAAGTTTTCATTATACAACTCTATGTAAACAAAGATGGCCGCTAACAGCCATGTTTAACATCGAATCAAAACGATTTTTGACAAGGACCAACATCATGTCATGCTGATCATTTTAGAAGAAGTCCAATATCAATATCACTTATAGTTTTCGAAAAGTAGTCGCTATAAACTTGTATTATGAAAATCTATTTTTAGCCATGGCGGCCATTTGAATTTCCGGCCGACCTGAAATTTTGCTAGGATCAATTAGACATCAAGAGCAACATTCCTGTGAAGTTTCATGAAAATCCGTCAAGTAGTTTCAGAGAAGTAGTCGCTACAAGTTTTCATTATATAACTCTATGTAAACAAAGATGGCCACTGGCAGCCATGTTAAACGTCGAATCAAAATAATGTTCGACTCGGATAACCATCATGTCATGCTGATCATTTTAGAAAAAGTCCCATATCAATATCACTTATAGTTTTCAAGAAGTAGTCGCTACAAACTTATTTTTAAAAACTATTTTTAGCTGTGGCGGCCATCTTGAATTTCTGGCCGATCTGAAATTTTGCTAGGATCAATTAGACATTAACAGCAACATTCCTGTAAAGTTTCATGAAAATCTGCCAAGTAGTTTCAGAGGAGTAGTCGCTACAAGTTTTTACTATATAACTCTATAGATGTAAACAAAGATGGCCGCTGGCAGCCATGTTTAACGTTGAATCAAAACGATTTTTGTCCCATATCAATATCACTTATAGTTTTCAAGAAGTAGTCGCTACAAACTTGTATTTTGAAAATTTATTTTTTACCGTGGCGGCCATCTTGAATTTCCGGCCGACCTGAAATTTTGCTAGGATCAATTAGACATCAAGAGCAACATTCCTGTGAAGTTTCATGAAAATCCGTCAAGTAGTTTTAGAGGAGTAGTCGCTACAAGTTTTCCATTATATAACTCTATGTAAACAAAGATGGCCGCTGGCAGCCATGTTTAACGTCGAATCAAACGATTTTCGACAAGGACCAACATCATGTCATGCTGATCATTTTAGAAAAAGTCCCATATCAATATCACTTAAGAGTTTTCAAGAAGTAGTCGCTACAAACTTGTTTTTTAAAAACCTATTTTTAGATTTGGCGGCCATCTTCGATTTCACATCAAAATGAATTTTTGCTAGGATCAACTAGACTTCATGGGCAACATTTCTGTAAAGTTTACTGAAAATCCATTTAGTAGTTTCAGAGGAGTAGTCGCTACAAAAAAAAGTTTACGGACAGACGGTCGGACGGACGACGGACGCCGCACCACGGCATAAGCTCTGCTGATCTCTGATCAGTCGAGCTCAAAACAGGAAAATATATAGTAAAGCATTCCTTTCATAATTGTATCTTTAATATTGTTTACTGTACACCAAGATCAACAGAAGCATTTAAAAGCTTTTGAACCGCAATCAGTGGCACACTTTATAATAAAAAAAAAAAAATAATAATTCAATTCGGCTATTAAAACAGCCCCCCAAAAAAATACACTGCTGGGGGTCATGTTTAACGCAGTGTCCTCCACAGGAATTTCTTCTGGCTATTTTGTTTTAATATTTTATGATGCACAGTTTTAAGTGTAAATTAAATGCCTTAAACTAGGAAGCACTATCAGGGCTGTAGGTTGTTATCACTGGGTAAAACAGTAGTTTTTCTCTACTTTCCTTTATGCTATTTTACTGTTGAAACGATACATGTATATAAATCAGCAAGCTCAGAAATCCGAAATTATAGGCACAGTTTATGAATAAAAATCTGATTTTAGTTGTTTTACTATTATTATTTTTTCGAGATTCCAATTTTTTGAATAATTAAAGCACCGCGCTTGGGATGTTAAGAACTGCACTAATTCTAAAGACAGCACTAACAGACTTATAGGGATTTTGAATTTGAAGTACCGCTCTACCGCAGTATTTAAAGGTGCCGTGGAGAACCCTGACATGTCATGCCCAGGGTGGCCACAGGAATCTCAAAATAAAAGTCCCTGACCTAGCATGGGTTTCCCAGATTAGCATGTTAGAAAATGTATACATAGCCTCCCCTTATAGCCATAACTTCACCACCAAATACCACGTATATTAACATAAAATTATAACAGATTTTTTCCGCAGGGTTCTCCCATTGGCAACCACCATGGGTTTAACTACCAACTGCCACCGATGGCAGCATATGGTTACCGTTTTGTACCGATGTTACAACTGGTAACCAATCAACTCTGAACATATATGGGTTACCGGTACATGCAGTATATATGTCACCAATGACAGCGCAAGGTTAGCATTGGCTACCGATATGTTAGCAAAATGACAATGTATTGTCTTATATTTACTCAGTAATTTTGTTAGGCCAAAAAAAAAAAAAATGTGTTTCCGGTGACCCGACCGACCCTATTTTTAAGGGGCCAACCCTAAAACTTTTTATGAAAAAAAAAAATAAAAAATAAAAAAAAAAAAATTTGTTCTGAACAATGATTTATCACAATATATCAAGGTAAACTGACATCACAGAGAAACTTTCAGTTGTATGGGGTTTATGAGATAAATATATGTAGAATCTCACAATATCTTGCTCCAAAAAAAAAAATGCCTACCGACCTACCCTATTTTTTTAGACCATGCAATAGAAAACACACCTAATTTTTTTTTTGCCTTACCTGTGCGTTCTGTGTCTAGGATAAAATTCCACATAAAAAAAACATGTAAAAATGGTATGCTATGGCTGCATTTCTTTCGAAACGGATTTTAAGTACATCTACAGAATATTTGGTTGATCTGGGGTCGATTCGCTGATTTTCTAAATGCTTGAAAATCGGCAAAAATAGTAGTAAATTTGGATGGTATATATTTCGGACATTTCTTCTGAAACAAATATGGTCCTCTTTGTCTAAAATTATGGAAATACCAATATTAAAGGCCACCCAAGCTGAGATGGATCTACTGTAAAAAAAAATAACAAGAGGTCAATGACCTTGAAGCTCTACTGATTGACTTTGATTTCAGGAAGTAGTCGCTACAGACTTGTGTTTTGAAAATCTATTTTTTACCGTGGCGGCCATCTTGAATTTCCGGCCGACCTGAAATTTTGCTAGGATCAATTAGACATTAAGAGCAACATTCCTGTGAAGTTTCATGAAAATCCGTCAAGTAGTTTCAGAGGAGAAGTCGCTACAAGTTTTCATTATATAACTCTATGTAAACAAAGATGGCCGCTGGTAGCCATGTTTAACGTCAAATCAAAACGATTTTCGACAAGGACCAACATCATGTCATACTGATCATTTTAGAAAAAGTCCCATATCAATATCTCTTATAGTTTTGAAGAAGTAGTCGCTACAAACTTATTTATTTTAAATCTATTTTTAGCTGTGGTGGCCATCTTGAATTTCCGGCCGACCTGAAATTTTTCTAGGATCAACTAGACATCAAGAGCAACATTCCTGTGAAGTTTCATGAACATCCGTCAAGTAGTTTCAGAGGAGTAGTCGCTACAAGTTTTCATTATATAACTCTATGTAACCAAAGATGGCCACTGGCAGCCATGTTTAACGTCAAATCAAAATAATTTTCCACAAGGATCAACATCATGTCATGCTGATCATTTTAGAAAAAGTCCCATATCAATATCACTTATAGTTTTCAAGAAGTAGTCGCTACAAACTTATTTTTTAAAAATCTATTTTTAGCTGTGACGGCCATCTTGAATTTCTGGCAGTTCTGAAATTTTGCTAGGATCAATTAGATATCAAGAGCAACATTCCTGTAAAGTTTCATGACAATCCGTCAAGTAGTTTCAGAGGAGTAGTCGCTACAAGTTTTTACTATATAACTCTATGTAAACAAAGATGGCCAGTGGCAGCCATGTTTAACGTTGAATCAAAACGATTTTTGACAAGGATCAACATCATGTCATGCTGATCATTTTAGAAAAAGTCCCATATCAATATCACTTATAGTTTTCAAGAAGTAGTCGCTACAAACTTGTATTTTAAAACTCTATTTTTAGCTTTGGCAGCCATCTTGGATTTCACATCAACATGAATTTTTGCTAGGATCAACTAGACGTTATGGGCAACATTTCTGTAAAGTTTCATGAATATCCATCCAGTAGTTTCAGAGGAGTTGTCGCTACAAATAAAAGTTTACGGACAGACAGACGGACGGACGGACGACGGATGCCGCACCACGGCATAAGCTCTGCTGATCTCTGATCAGAAGAGCTAAAAATGTGAATCAAAATGGACAAATTTTTTTTTTAAAGGAGTCATAAATCCCTAAATATGTTTTTAAGAACAATAGCGCAATAGTTAATGATAAACAATATTGTTTAAATAGTTGTTTTATCAAGTTCTAAATTGTTTCAATTCCGCCAATGAGATCTTGTTTGTCCGGGTACGTTTCTGTATATTTGGGGGCCGTTCTGGAATTCAAAGATTTTCGGGTACGTTTCTGTATACATAAATGTACCCCGGGTACCTTTCTGTAGTACCCGGTACGACAATGACCCCATCAGCGAAGCTAATGGCCAAATTTGGTTGTGCTAGGGCAAGAATTGTAAGAGATATAGACTTGTAAACAAAGCTTGCACGCAAAATTTGATGTGAAATGGGACACATTTTATGGGCTATCATAATTTGGGTTCCATGGGAGCCCATGGGTTACAGGAACCAAAATTGCTTATGCAGCCCTTAAGATAATGCTATAAGGAAGCCCATGGCCAAATTTGGTTGTGCTAGTTTAAGAAATGTAAGAGATATAGACTTGTAAACACAGCTTGCACGCAAACCTTGATGTGGGACGCCGACGCCGACGCCGACCCCGGGGTGATTACATAGGCTCTCTTATTCTTCGAATAGTCGAGCTAAAAAGAGTATTTTAAACAATTGGAACGGTTTTCCATCAGAATTTGAAAAACTAAAACAAACAGCCACAATTCTATGTTTCTGAATTACATATTCAACTAGCTAGGTATTTAATGGTAGCTAAATATTACCAAAATGTCAGTATATTTCATCTGCACATTGTTTTAATTTTCGTGGGCGCGGCCATTTTTATTACAGGGAGCAGTCCGTAATTAAATCTCATAAGGCCTTCAGCATATATTTGTGTTATATTTATAAAATACTTAAATAATTGATTATCTCCATCCACTATCGATGTAATTAAACAATTCACGTTTTATTACAATTTATTTTTCTTGAAATTTAAAATCATAAATATCATAAGGTTAAACGCTGGACTTCTCCTTCACTTCCCGTTTCCTATGGCGGTGCGAAAATGAAAGTCAAGTTGAAAAGTTTGTGTTATTTTGACATTTTTAATCATATGAGTAAAAAAGCGAATTCTTCTTTTTAACAACGGTAAAACAGTGATAAATTCGGCCGTATCCTGTTCCCACTCCCACGTGTGGTTCAAAGTTTTCACCCGAAAATATGTTTCAAAATAAATTATTTCGTCCTAAAAGTCATGATCGTCCAGACGCTCTTACCACGTATAGGATAGAGGTATGGAGAGAAATTTTCACTATTAAGAAACCGAAAGGGAGGGAGCGTAGCGAGCGACCGAGGTTTCTTAGTGGTGAAGCTCTTCATAGACTCTATCCGCCTAAGTGTTTACAATAGGTTTTATTGATAGTCTCTATTTATTGATAGTCTCTATATATGTCTCCAGGGTTTCCCCCAGGATCATAAGGCATGTCGCATGCAACATGCCTTCCAGGAAAAGAAAGGAAAAACAACATGCCTTCATCGGAGCAACATGCCTTAAGATTTTCTTAATTTTCATGAATAACAGATTTAAAAGAAGAAAAATAGAATTTCTAGGGTGTTTCTTGTTCCTTTTGCACCAAAATCATTAAAGTATGTTATTTTGCCATTAATAGGCACTATTTTTTCAAGCCCAGTTTGGTAAATGTTATGTCAGAACAACATGCCTTCACAATTTTCTGGGGGAAACCCTGTGTCTCACTCTTAAACCCTGAAGAGCGCTGGCAGTAAAATCTTCATGAATATTTGGTGCAAGTATTTGAAATTCTGATCCATCCGATTGGTTGAAAAAGTAGAGTAATAACACTTCTATATGAAGGCATTTTATAAAATAATAGGGTCTATATAATTACGTCTGTACATGTTTACTTTGGGGGTACCTACATCCCTGTTCAAATCATCGAACTAGCAGGATCTGACGTGATGTTTAAACAGATATCTTAAGGAATGGCAAAGATTGTAAATGTCCTGCCAGTAATATTAGTCACATATATACATGGAAGCAGTGTATAAGCCAGCCAACAATGCAGCCGTCTTTTGCAAGGCCCTTTTTAAGCCAAAGCGGCCAATATTTGGAGGAGTGGGTGTGTTTTGTTGTTTCTAAAAAACACTTCAAAACTCTTACTTTCTCAATATTATGTTTTGTATACATTTATAGAAGAAAGATGATCTAAAATGCACCTTTTTCACCTTTATCTGTGAAAATAAATGACCCCAGAGACACCCACTTGTGGCAAATTGGCGTAACACATGGTAACACATGGTAGCAACTTATTTTGCACACCCTGTTTGCATATTTGCACACCCAGTTCTTGAATTTCTGCCTAATACACTGTATGGAAGGTAGGGACTGCCCAATCTCCATTGATGCCATTGCTGACTATGAGAGTAATACTTTATAATTCTCAGAATGACAATTTTAAACCTGATTTGTATCTACCTTAGAGCTATGATTTGAATGACTCTTATACATTCTTTAATTTTAATGTCTCTTGTACATTAAAGTCATATACTAAGATCAATATCCATATATACATTTATATGAATATTCATGATAACTTCTGCTACAATAGTTTTAAATGAGCTTAGGCTAATTGTGCGTATGTTTTAACTTTAATCTCTATGCTTTCTTACCATAGCTGGTATTTTATGTGTTATTTATGTTTACGTATGTTATTGATGTCGGTTCAAAAGCTAAGACCTAAAAAAAAAATTGTGTGGTTCTGGTAACATGTTCAAAATTGGTAGGTAGGGAAGGTCGGATCTTTTTTTTTTTTTTCAGGGATTGTTTTCTATGAACGCAAGAAGATGCACTGAATTATGTACTATAATTTTTTTTTTTATTTTTTTTTCGAAATGGACCAAAAAAACGTCAGGGTCGGCGGGTATTCGTAGGTTGGGTCGGGTGACCCGAACCACACAAATTTTTTTACACAAATATTACCACAGATGAAATATCAATAAAAATTAAATGAGGCCACAATAAAAATTGCCAAATATCAGCTCCCTCCCCGAGTTGCCTTTCGACCATAAATTTCTTTAAAATGACAGCAATTTTGGATTAAAACAGATAAAAATAATAAAATTTCAAATAATTTTATATCTGCCCGAGTTTCTATACAAGCCCCATCCCCCAACCCCACCGCACATTGTTTTAGCCTTGTTTTCTGATGGTATATTCTAGCTATATAATTTATTATTCTCTGAAAAATCGAATAGTCGAGCTGCGCTGTTCTCCGACAGCTCTTGTTATAGCCATTATTGGGTCATATTCCCAATGACAAAACATATCTTTTTTTTCCCAATTTTGAGGAGAAAATTCCCAATTGAAAGAAGAAAAAGAAAGAAAACTGAAAAGTGGCAAAAATTTGACAAGTATTGGATATGAAATACTTTTAAATGCCTCTTTTGATCTTGTTGTGTTGTAAACAGTATGAAAGATACAATTATGAAATAAATGTTTGACTGTTTTGTTTCCCCATTTTATGAAAAGTCACGCTTAAATTTCCAATTTTGAGGGTATGGGTTATGTTCCCAAAATGATGAAAAAAAGCACTGAGAGATTGAGGATAAAGTCCGAGTAAACCACTTTATTCTAACCTACTGAATATCTCACCCTACCGAAAGTTAACCAGATGTGAAAGTTATGAATGTCGACTCTTCCTGTGGAATGGAATCAACACTCGCGCGCCCTGTCACCAGTACATGTAGTCCAGTTAATGTGAATTTTACATTTAAAAATATTTTAAACGGGGGACTAACAACAAGGGCCGCTTCATATGAACTGGTTAAGTGTAGTAGGACTCTGTTGATGTGTATGTAAATGGATAGGTTTATTAGAAAGGTTTATAAGCCCGTTTCTACTGTCTCGCCGCAGAGCTAGCTTTTATGGCGATATCGTTCAGTGTTTTTTTATGCCTAATTTGGGGCCGTTATTCATTCACAATGCCAAAAAGTATACATTTTTAACAATTATATCCAAAAAATTCACAATCTGAAGAAAAAATAATTTATTTTTTTTAGGGACCGGTAAATACAGACCAGTAAGGATACTAGTCTTAATATACGCTGGTGTTAAAACTAGTCTGTATTTACCAAAAACAAAATTTAAAACCAAGGGATATTAAACTTTGAAAATTAAAAGTGAAAAAAGTTTCTTTTTCTTTTGTTATAATATTTCACAATTTTCACAATTTCTAGAAAAATGCCGCTATTTTTCACAATGGCACAGACACAGGCTGCATTCACAAAACACATTGAAAAAAACACTGTCGGTAGAGCGCCTGCTTCAAATGGAATTCAATCGTTTTGGTTTCAAACTCTGCTGAGTGTCCTAATTTTTCCTCGTCCATTTACAAAAGTGTTAAATGGGGTACATCAGGATTTTTCTAGAAACATCTTAAATCATAAAATTGTTCCAATTCATGATAAAACACTTATATCAATCAAAATATGATGTTAGAACCATTTTGTTAATGTCTAAACTTTGAAAACACCATATAGCTAGAACGGAATCGGACGTAAAATGCTGAAATTAACCCTGGTGCGTCACCTAGGATAGCACGTATTACTGTGCAGAATGAATTTCTTTGCAAATAAGGGATAATTTTTAGGCTCATTCATCATGTTTTGGCCAAGTAGAATAGAAAATATCAATATTTATCAATTTAAAGCGGACACCTAGACCCCCATGAAAAGCCTGATGTACTCCCTTTAATCTAAGCTCAACACCAAAAACACCATTAAAAATGCCCTGCGGTATAGTCACTGGTCATTGTACAATCAGTGAGGACAACAAATGTGCCATTAACAACAAACAAGGTCAACACAACGGGATTGACCTCCTTTCAACAAATCAACACTTTCTCTCTCTCTCAGGATTTGCTGAAACGTCTTCGACTCTGCATTCAGATTTATCTCGTTTACCGTTCTTCTGTCATTCGATTGGTTGTAATCTACTACATGTATTCTTCAGCTTTAATCTTCTGTGGAAAACTAAACATTTTCACTTCAACTTGATGTCTGTCCACTTATAATCTATTTTCGACAAGATGACTATCTACAGGACTCTTTGCAACTATAATCTTCACCAAAAGGCACTGTGCCATAGGGCGAGAATAAATAACAATTGTCGTCGCCCCTGTCACTAACTTCTCTGTAGACTCCAACTCTTGCACATTGGGGAGAAAGCACACAGCACTGGACTTGTCACTCTGTGCTCTTACTCATTTCAGCAGATATGTTTTCATAAAACTTTAACCTGATAGACAGTAGATTCGACACCTGACCTAGCTCATAACTTTAAATAAGTGCATGGCAGGCGAGTGACGACACACATGTTCCGTGGAACAACCTTCTAGTTAACTTAAGTGTCTGGACCATTCCCTGAACATATAATAATCTGTTCTTTATATTTTTGTTTCATATTGCCAACTCCTGCTTATTGCTGCGATATTTAGGGTAAGTGTTTCTAAATTAATTATTTATTTGGTCATTTTATTATATACTAGTAGTAAATAGAAATACCAGTTAATTTTATAATTGCCAGTTTATGGAGGTTTATTATTATTAGCCCCTTGTGGTTCTGGGGCAAAGAATAGGTCCACTGGGATAGGCAGAGGGGTAGAACCCCCACCCACAATTCATGTTCATTTTATCATTTTTTGTTTATGCTCATTAAAGGTCTTCATCATGACCCCTGTATTGTTTCAGGTGCCATCTCGCTCAAATCACTGTGGCAGAAAAACCAATAAACGTGGCTCCAGCGTAAATGGAGTGTCTACAGTAGAATTTGCAACAACTCTGCAGTTCTGCAGGTGAAAAGGTTCTAGGCCCATTCTTCATATTTTATCTCGATGTACATGGAAGCTGAGCCTGGCATGTTTATTCCTGTTAGGCGCCATATAACCTTTCATGTGTTGGTGCGCCTTAAAACCCCAATTCAATTCAATTATTATTATTAAGTTGGCATTTTGAGCAGTGCAATATACCGTATAATCCCTAATGAATGCGTATCATTTTTGAAAAGTGGGGGGGGCATTTATTAAAATACATAATTTTACTTTTAAATCAGACATTAAATTTAATGATGAGGCTCTTTGCCAGGAAAACCAAAGTCTGCATGTCAATCAATCAATCAATGCTTCAATCAATTAATGCATCGGATTTTAAGTTTCTAGTGATTTTGTGTGTTCCATTGTGAATGGAACAGGTTAACTTCCATCTTTTAGCAAGTTTTAAAAAATATATTTCTGAAAAGATGGTGGGGGAGTGGGGGGAGGGTATTTATAAGGGGAGGGGCGTTTATTAGGGATTATACCATATAGAGGATCTTGAGTGAGTATGTATTTATTAAACACGTTGAAAACAATGATATGGTGCGAGGATGTGCCGAACATCATATCAGTTTTTATCCAATGAGTTGAATAAATTCAGAATTAAGCACGAATGTGATTTTATTTAAATCACATCTCAAAACAAAAGCCTCAGAACTATGATACACATGATAAACTATTTTTAAAAAAAATAATATTTGGAAAAAAATCAGCTTATACATGTAGATTGGCATAAGGCTAAATAAAATTACACCTGAGTTTACTGTAACCCGACCGACCCTCTGAAAACACCCCCGACTCCTTTTTTTTTAATTGAAAAAAGAAATTTAATTTAATTTTTTTTAAAAATATTTATGTTCACAATATCACGGCCGACTCATGTGCTCATTTTCCTGCTGTTGGAACTGACCCTCTTCCGGACTTGCGAAAAATAAATTAAACAGTTTTACCCCATTGCAATAATTGCAAGTGTTTGGGAAAAGAGCCAGTTGTTGCCAGGCCTTTTGGGAATAAAACATACACAATTTCATATTGTTATCTATTGTAGTTTTTAAAATACCACATTTTCCCATTCATCAAAGCTCATCGCCACCTTAAATGTAATTTCGCCAAAAAAAAAAAAAATGCCTACCTACCCTATTTTTTTCAGCAATGTTACAGTAAACACAGGTATAATTTTATTTGGCCTAAACAATGCGTATGTCAACAACATTTTCTTTTTGTGAAAATGTCCAATCTTCACCAAACTTTAACAGCACCTTCCCTCATGAAGCAATGACCTTACCCTAGAAAACTAGGTCGCAGTTATATACCTACTTTCTCCAAAACATATGTTACTTTAACCTTTTTGTTTGTTTCATTTCCGTTCAATTACTTAAGTTAGGAATGAGATATTGGCATGAAACTTTCTGGATAGGTAGCCTACATGTGAAGGGAAAGCTTGGGGTTGAATTTAGGGTCAAGGCCATTGTTACTAACAAAATAAAACTGGTTTCCATTCAATAACTTAGGAATGAGCTATTGGCATGAAACTTTAGGGATATGTAGCCTATATGAAAAGGAAGCTTGGGGTCACTGGATTCAAGGTCTCTGGTACTAAAAATAGAAAAACAGTTTCTGTTCAATAGCTTCAGTAAGGAATGAAATATTGGCGTGAAACTTTCTGGATTAAATACAAAGCAAGCTTGGGATTGCATTTTGGGTCACTGGGGTCAAGGTCACTGTTACTAACCAAAAATAGAAAAAACGGTTTCAGAATCAGAATTAGCCCCCTTGAATATTTTCGTAGTAGTCACATTTCTTTACTTAAAATTTGCTTTAAGTTTATGTCCAGTTTGTCAATAACTTGAAAAAAAGTTGTATCACAAATACTGTATGTTGAAAAGAAACTAAACTCTGTTGTAAACATCTTGCTTACACTATTCAAATGACTCATCTTTCACATTGTGGTAAAAAAACAGCTTTAATACCAACATGCGTTTCTCTTGCTTTTTCTTTAAAACATTGTATTTAGTACTGTTTTTACTGCATCAGATGAGCTCACTTGTGAGACAACATGCTGTCCATTAATTAGTGTTGTACTGATTAACAGAAAGCATTGGTCAGTTAGGCAATTATTCTGATTAATAGATTGATTTGATTATAGTTTTCAGGGCTTTTCCCGGGTATTTGGGGAAAAGGGACCTTTGGAAATTTTTATCGTAAAAATGATCAAATTGGGAAATGTTTTAATCGAAAAAATGGCCAATTGAGAATTGCCCAACATTCTATAAGGGCACGGTAAAAGCCTAAAGATATAATAAGGAACACTGTTACATCAATAACATACCACCTTTTGTGATTAGTATGTATACTGAAAGGAAAAAGAAACGCAGGGTGCGTATTTCCGCTATATATTGCATATACTGCACACTTAATTCCATATCCAAGGAAATCCCAAGATGTTTTGTAAAAAAAAAAAGTGCGGTTAGTTAGAGTACAGTACACGTTGTAACAAGAAATTCATAAATGCTGAAGATCCTCTTTGAAAATTTGAGCCAGTTCAGTACTGTATTTAATGTTAAGTGATTGCAACATTTAAAGCCTAAGTTTGCTCACCTGCTTGAGCCAAAAGCGCTTTCTGACGATAATGAAACTTTAAAGGGGTAACCATTGGTGTGTTCAGTGCTGTTTAAACCTTCTTTCTAAAAGGACAGGCCTAATGTTGCCCTGTACCATTTGATTAGCAGTAGCATATTAAACATACAATATATAGCGGAAATACGCACCCTGCGTTTCATTTTCCTTTCAGTATATACTATATAGCCTAGTTTAAAATATTTGGTTATATTCAACGATATATCACTGTAACGGAGAATATTCAAGGCAATACGAAATATATCACTGTAACGTTTGCAACGTTAGGAAAGTAAGCAAATGCGAAAGATTTCAGATGTGTGCGTTATTTTCACATTTTAGGGGTTTTAGAATAGAAATAGAACATCGTTTACGGTGAATTATCTTGTAATATATCACGGTTTGTCGTTCAATTGTAAACAATAATTTCAATTGAACTCCAAACCGTGATATATTACACGATAATTCACCGTAAATGATGTTCTATTTCTTAAATATAAGGGATGTATCAGTAAAACAAAGGCACTATTTGGCATTGTGAACAAGTCCGTTTTTTTTCAGCCCCGCAGGACACCTAGAAAAGCCCTGGTTTTTCATGATCAGGTTTATTATTTTAATTTAGTACAAGAGAATGAAACAGTTATAATTTTGCAACAAGTAGTCATATACATATATCTTAACCTAAACGAGTATCACAACTTATACCTTAATCTGGCTTAAAGGGACTCCCATTAGTTTTTCTACTAATTTGCATATTTAAAAATCGTTAATAATAATTATTTGAATAGTTTAAAACAAATTATTTTTACATATTTCTCATTATTGATTAAATATTAAAGCCTTTGGTAAAATAATGACGAACAACTGAAACAAATACTGATAATCGCTCATGAATTTTCAACCGACTCCCGCCACTTCCATAACTTTCTAAATATAGACTGGATAACATCCAAAACTGCATTTTTCTCTGTTTAATCCTTTTTCTTCTTCTTTTTTTTCTTCATAAATCTTTATTATCATATATACAATAAAGTCCAAGCGATGTTAACAGTCACTCGGACAGCACTCTTAAATAATAAAGAGATGAAAAAGTATGACTTTACTGAAAAGTATTACTTCAGCTGTGTAATGTACATGTACTGTATATATAATCTGAATGTTCGTTTAATAACTGTTCACTGTTTACACTCACTGTTCATAAAATCTGTTCACTGTTCAATATCTCTGTTTAATGCTTAAAGGCACACACGGCAGTCTGGAGTTTTATTCAAGAATTAAAATGATCACCTCAGTTTATTAATCCCGACTCATTTTGACTTGAAACAATTTGCATATAATTAAGTAAAAAATTGAGATTTCAGTTTTCAATATTCTACCAAATTTTTAAATATAATATTGCTGCAATATTTTCCAAAGTTAATAATATGTGTAAAAACTATTTGCTTTGAACCATTTAAATCATTAATATTAATGATTGCAAGTTATGTTGAAAACAAACGGGACACGGTGAGGTTTAAAAAAAATCAAGATTGCCGTGTGTCCTTTTAACAAAGCCTTCACCATGCACATTACACTGTGACTTTTGTACACTGATCAAATAAGATGCATGTAAAGGAACACAATTTAAGCATACATGTAATATATATGTATTTTAGTTGGACAGCTGTTGCTACATGGAGATGGGTTGCCAATGACGACAACTGCGGAATCTGCCGTATGGCCTTTGATGGTTGCTGTCCAGATTGCAAACTTCCTGGCGACGACTGCCCTCTAGGTAACTCATCGTCTCGAATGCTGTAGTTGGCTGTCCATTGTCATCTTAATGTGGGAGAAACTGCATGTGTCAGAACTTAAAACCTTAGCAGGAGCGTAGCTGCCTTCAGGCAGAAAGGCAGCTGCCTTCAGGCAGAAAGGCAGCTGCCTGTACACAAATTTGCCGATAAACTAATCTATTTCAGGTTGAAGAAGAAAATAAAGCATATTTTATTATTTAAACTTCCTCGAGCAAGATGCAAGCATCTGTTTAGTCATGGATATGTTTACAGTATTAAAACTTTCAATTTCAGAGAGTCTCATTAAGATGTTTAGGACTCTGAAATGTGTAAAATGGCATCTCAGAGCATCTAGATTAAAAAAAATATTCAGAGGCATGCCACGAAACAGCTAGTTATTAGCAGCTTCGCCAATCAACATGTCACTTTGCCTATACATCATATCTTAGCTACGCCCCTGCTTAGACCCACTTACAGGGGTACCAAAGATCCAGCTTTTATAAATTTTCGAAGAACAAATTATGAGCATTTTAAAGGGACTAGAGTGGAAAACTCAATAACTCAGCTGTTTTTTGTTGTTAAATCATAAATTTAAATCATGTAATTATAGGGTTTATATTGCTGATCTCAAAACAATTTATTTATAAAAGGCTTTCAAGACACATTTGCCATAAAGGTTAGCTTATGAAAGATTAAATATTTATCCAGTATATATACCTAAATGGCCATTAGGCAGGTTATTTACCCTCCTACTTTGGTTATGACAGGCTGCTTTTAGCAGTCCACAATACATCAGCAAAAGGAAGAACTACTTATCACCTGCTTTTAAATCTTTCCCTGTTATTCAAACACAAAGGGAAAGTCCTGAGCTGACGCCATGTATGTCTATGAACCATATTTAGAGATTCATTGTCCTGAAACACATAATGATTGTTTTATTCGCATTTGGCTTAACACTCATAATTCATCAGATCGCCTCCATTCCCTTTAAAAAACATACTTTTAGGAATATGGGTGTTAAAAAAAGGAGTTGGCGTCTCCGTGGCCGAATGGTTAACAACGTTGCTTTGTAAACTTTCGCCTCTCACCGCTGCGGGTTCGAATCCCACTGGGAGCTCGGCTTGTAAGTGAGGAAGTGTCGATTCCTACGGATGGCGGGAGGTGTACAGTACTGGTTCTACTCAGGAAAAGTTGGTGATCTGCCTCCACCACAAAAAATCGACCATCATATATAACCTTACATGTGTTGAAAATGACGTAAAACCCATACAAACAAACAAAACAAAACTAATTTTTTTTTTTGAAACATCAACTTCATACTTATATTAAGACCAGTGGTTGTTGTACTAAGTACACGCATAACTCTTTATAACCTATATTTTTATTTTCTCTTTCCAGTGTGGGGAGAGTGTTCCCACTGCTTTCACATCCACTGTATAGTGAAGTGGCTTAACTCCCAGCAAGTAAACCAACTCTGTCCTATGTGTAGACAAGACTGGAAGTTCAAGGAGTAACCTCCTTTGTGTTAATTTTGGGCAATTTGAAAATTTCAAGGAGTAAAATTAGACAATTTGGAATTTTCAAGGAGTAACCTCCCTTGTGTTGATTGAACAATTTGGAATTTTAGATATATCGGTCAGGGGTGTTATCATTAATTTAATACATTGTAATATGTGCTTGGCATTGAGTAATTAATCTCAGGCGTAGGTGTGTATTATATTTTATAAACACATTTAAAAAGAGAGGGACCAATCAGATTCTATATTCAATACAATAGAATGGAAAATTGACACAAGCTTGAATGAACTACTTCTAAACATTCGGAAAGAATCTGTAGTTATTTGACCAGTGTGTTAGAATGGCTCTTAGTAAATCAAGATTTTGCTTTAAAATATTTAAGTTTATCAACAAAATAACGGGAAGAGCAATGGGAACAAGAGCCAGTTCTCAGGACATGCTTCTACAAGGCTATGATGATATACAGATCAAGTACATGGAAGAGCCCTGCATCCTTGTCAATGATCAAGATCAGATCAATGGAACAGCCTCCAAAAAAGACTGCCATTTGTTAGAAAATATTCATAAAGGAATGCTTCATCGAGCATTTAGCGTGTTTCTCTTCAATTCACAAGAGGAGTTGCTACTCCAGCAGAGATCGGATGCCAAGATCACTTTTCCAGGGCTTTTTACAAATACCTGCTGCAGTCATCCCTTGAACTTTGACCTTGAAAAAGAAGAAGCAGATGCAATTGGAGTGAGGCGAGCCGCTCAACGTAAACTTCATCATGAGCTGGGTATATACCCCGACCAAGTTCCACTGAATGTTTTTCAGTACATTACTCGTATTCGCTACATGGCCGAAAATGTGCCAGCAGACGATAAATTTGGAGAAAATGAAATTGATTACGTTCTTATTGTGAAGAAGGACGTGAATGTGATAATGAATCTAAATGAGGTGAAAAGTTACAGATATGTGAACCGAGAGGAGTTGAAGGAATTGATGATGAAAGACGAACAGGGCGAGGGGGTTATATTGACCCCTTGGTTTAGGTTGATTTGTAACAAATTCTTATTTCAGTGGTGGGACCAGTTAAGTAAGTTAACAAAATTTCAAGACCATAAAGTAATACACAAACTAGGCTAGATTCATATATGAAAAATGAATTTGAAGATTGCATACATATATTTGTGATTAATGCATTAAACAACATCTAAATGTGGGAATTTTGTGTTTTCGATATATTTTCATCCTAACTCGGTAACCATGGCTACTTGGGAACCGTTCACAAAATTGGTGATTTTCGGGAGGCAATCTGGAAGAATAATAGGTGTCGATCCTTATACAAGTAAAAACATTTTATTACATTTTCATTGTTGAAAGATTGGGATTTCTCAGTAAAAGAATATTCATAATCGCTAAATATTAATAACTATTGTTTGGGGCTCTTGTTTCAGCCAAAGTTTTTTCTGCAGTAACTCAAGCAATATAAATAATACGTACATCAGTTATATATCATTAGAAGTGGCATTTTTAGTGGTAAATAAAACTACTTTACTTTTGAAAATCGGTTGAGAAATAAATATTTTAGTCGAAATGATTTTTTGATGGGGCTTTTCCTATGTAAATTCCTTGTTGGTGGGACAGCAGAAAATTAAGAAATGTCAAATAACTTCAGTAATACTTCATATTTTGCTAAAAAACTTTCAGGGTGATTTAATTTACTAATATCCAACAATTTAAAACCTTTTTTGAATAAAAATTCTGAAAAAAAACATTTTTCATGCAGCAGAATTTTGCGCTGAATTCTGAAAACAAAAACATTTTTCAAATTTTTCATGCAGCAGAATTTTACCCATCAAAAACAACGTTCAATAAAGCGAATAATTCCGGTTAAAATCATGCATAAACTGATTTAAAATGCAGTAAATAGATTATTTAACTGCTGTATTTGATTACCGTTATGGGGAATCCTTCACTCGATGGTAGACGTGTTTTGTTTTTTCACTCGCATACGCTCGTTCGTGAAAAGATCCACATGTCTACCATATGTCTACCATCTCATGAAGAATCTCCCAATAATCGATCCCAACAGTTAAATAATTTCTATATAATGAGTTTCAAATGCATGATACTACATTATGCACTAGACCGGGCCCCTTTAAGGAATTAATTATTGTTAATGTACATACAAGGGTTTTCCATAAAATTTGTAGGGGCACGAAAATTCCACTCGTCCGCTCGCCATGACGAGTGGTCATTAATGCAGGAAGAGGAGAAATTCAGCTGCATTCTTTTACAATTTATCAATTTGACCATTCAGATATTACATCTGTGGGACGACTAACTCGGAAACAAATTTTCCTGCATTGCAGTATTGTAAACTATGTATCACCGTAAATTAAATTAATTTGTCCATTTGTGATGAAGGCTGTTAAAATATAATAAAATTGCTTGAAAATGGCCAGTGTGAGCGCTGACCCTGACTTAACCCGTTTGAAATAAGGGGCATATTATGGAATGGAGTAGTGCATTTGTAAGTTCAATTACGCATTCTGGACTACAACTTAGAAACACTCACACTCCTGAAACTTCATTGCGCTAGTTGAGAGGAGGAGCCCTATTGTTTGATGATTTCATACATTTAAATTTTGGGTCTGTGGCTCAAAGGTCAAGGTCACTATGACCTTATATGGAAATAGGCATTCTGTGTGATAACTTCGAAACCATAACACCCACCCGCCTGAAACTTAATAGGTACATTGCTCTTGGAGAGAGGAAGAACCAGTCCATATTAATTTTTGGGTCAGTAGGTCAAAGGTCAAGGTCGCCATGACCTTATATGGAAATATGCATTCTGCGAGATTACTTCGAAACCATTACACCCACACTAATGAAACTTCATAGGTAAATTGCTCTTGGTGAAACACCATTCATTCATTCATTCATTCATGCTCTTGGTGAGAGGAAGAAACGTATTTATTTTTGTGTCAGTAGGTCTAACATGTAGGTCACAATGATCTTGTATTGAAATACTATATTAACAGGCATTCCAGATGATAACTTCGAAACTGTAACACCCACACTCATGAAACGTCCTAGGTAAATAGCCATTGGTGAGAGGTGGAACCCTATTGTTGTGGAGGTTCAGTAGGTTAAATGGGTTGATGCGCTATTTTCAAACAAGGTTTATTTTAAAGGGCTCTGAACATCTTGAAAAAGGCTGAAAGAAATATCAAAATGCCATGAAAAGTAAAAGAGATACGATCTATTGAAAATTTACAAAGAAACATAAATGGAGATGCGCCTTACTGACAAAATGTATTTTAAAGCAAAGAAAATCGCTGCAAATGAAAAATAAGCGTAGCATTTATACATTTTACATCTGTATATTTAGTTTTTAATCAATTTGCAGTGATTTTGTTTTGCTTTAAAATGTGTTTTGTCCATATCCCATTTATAGTAAAAAGGCACAATGGCGGCGTCGCTCCCAGATGGCCATTTATGTTCTTTGCAAATTTTCAATTGGTCATATCTTCTTTATTTTTCATGGCATTTTGATATTTATTTCAGCTTTTTTAGAGTTTTTCAGAGCCCATCTAAACAAATCATGTTTGAAAATAGTGCATCAGACCCTTTAAAGGTCAAGGTCCTCATGACCTCATGTGGCAATAAGCATTCTGCGTGATGACTAAAACATCAGAGGACAAACCTTGGTGCTTTTGGAGTCACTAGGTCAAATGTCAAGGTCACCAATACATATTCCAGGAGTGTAATACCTACACTGACGAAACCTTTGCAGACGCATTGCCCTTGGTGAGCGGAGGAACCTATTGCTTTTGTGGTCACTAGGTCAAGGGCACCATGTCCTCATACGGGCATGCGCATTCCACAAGATAACTCCGGAAATATAATACCCACACTTATTAAACTTCATAAGTGCATTGCACTTGGTGAGAGGAGGAAGCCTATTGCTTTTGGGTTCAGTAGGTCATCAAGGTCACAGTGACAGAATCCCGAGAAACATTTTCCCTACTTCAACTATTAGATCTACAATTTTGAAACTTTACAAATAGTACCCATGTTAAAATAATTTATGTTTAGTAGGTCAAATGTCCAGGTCACTGTGATCTGATCATGAAACATTCTTTCCCAGCTGTTATTCATGGACTATTCTACCTACAATTTTAAAAAGTAGTACTGTGCTTTTGGTTGAATTAACAATAACCCCTATCAGTTTTTGTGTCACCTTTTCGAAGACAAATGCAATACATAGGGATCACTTTGTCGTCAGTCCGTCACGAAAACTTAGTAACTTTCTCATTTCTTGATATTTCTTCATCAAACTTTCAATATATACTCATCATGACAACATCGACATGACCATACTAAAATTTATAGGTCAAGGTCACAATGAAGGTCATTATATGGGTTAAATACTCGTTTTTTTCTTCACGAAAACTTAACGGCTATAACTTTATTATTTCTTGATATTTCTTCATTAGACTATCAGTATATACTTGTTATGACAACATCGACATGGCCATACTTAAATATAAAGGTCAAGGTCACGCTGAAGGTGATTATATGGGTTAAATACTCAGTTACTCATGCCAGTTGTCAAGGTCATTTATCTGGGTCCAAAAAACCTTGTTATACTGACAAAGCGCTGACAGGCGACACACATGTTCCGCGGAACACCCATCTAGTTTTGTTCAAAGGTCCAAGGTCAAGGTCATATTGACCTGACACCTTGGATATGCTTTTAACATAAAAAACACTAAAAATAAAAACATTAAGAAATGGGGGTGTTCTGCCAAATTAGGCGGCGCTCTTGTTTTGTTGTGTATCCTGTAGTGTTCATTGGCTATTTAATTTGCTGTAGATTGTGGTACAGTGCGGACGAACAGCTGCATTTGAGTGCTGGTGTTTATGACCATTTGCCTCACTTTTCACATTCTCTGACATATTTGACAGCCAACACATACATTCTTTATGGAGTTCATATAACAAACAGTCACTCATTTCAATTTTATGATCTGTTGAAATTTCATTTCCCAGGTAGTCATGGCTTCAATTTATTTTTTTAGCTTTGTATACGCCCATCTTGACGGGTCATATGTGATCACGCAAGACGGGAGGGCGGCGGGCATCCGGCAATGTAGTGTCCGCTCCATAACTGGAGTATTTGTAATCCAATCTTAATGAAACTCGGACACAATGTTTATGGCCACACTAGCTCGGTCAAGTTCGATAACCAACGCAATTGCTCAACACAGGAGTTATGGCCTTTTTTGGATCACCTGAGCCGAAGGCTCAAGGTGAACTATTGGGATCACTCTTCGTCCGTCCGTCCATCCGTCGTCGTTAACTTTTGCTTCAAACGACTTATCCTCAGAAAGCTCTTCGCCAATTTTGACCACACTTCATATGGATGATCCTTAGATGAATGCTTTTTAGATTTGTTAAAATTAGGTCAGCACGACATCCAAGATGGCCGCTATTACCATATATGGTCAAAATTTAAAAAAATCTTCTTCTCAAGAACTGCTAGACAGATTTTAACAGTTTTGCTTTTAAAATGACCGCCAACGGCTAGGCTATCAAATTTATTCAAACGAAGTACCTGGGTCAAAAATGGCCGTGCCCCGGGGGTCCAAAGTTTGTATATTGAGATTTTGCATGTTTTTCATAGACTTATATAGGAAAAAAAATTATAAAATCTTTTTCTCTGAAACCACAAGGCACAGAGATCTCATGTATTACATGAAGCATCAGCTTATGGTCCTCTACTAAGTTTGTTCAAATGGTGACGCTGGGGTCAAATTTGGCCTCACCCAGGGGTCACAATTTTACATAGACTTGTATAGGAAAAACATTAAAAAATCTTCTTCTCTGAAACTACAAAATCCAGAGGTTTAATATTTTGCATTTACTATAAGCTTATGGTCCTTTAACAAGTTTGTTCAAATGGGGACCCTGGGGTCACATTTGGCCCAGCCCCAGGGGTCACATGTTTTACATAGACTTGTATAGGGAAAAACTTAAAAAATCATCTTCTCTTAAACTGAAGGAGCCAGAGGTTTAATATTTTGCATTTGCTATAAGCTTATGGTCCTCTACCAAATGGTGATCCTGGGGTCATATTTGGCCCCGCCCCAGAGTTCACATGTTTTACAAAGATTGTTTTACAAAATTCTTCTCAGAAACAGCTTGGTCAATTTTGACCAAACTTCACATGGATGATCCTTAGGTGAATGTTTTTCAAATTTATTAAAATTAGATAAACGCGACATCCAAGATGGCCGCCATAGAAAAATCTTAAATTACTCCTTGTACACTGGGAAGTTATTTAAAGGCCGTGGGTTCAAATCCCATTGGATTCTTTTTTTATTCTTCATTTTAGCTCTACTGATCAGAGATCAGCAGAGCTTATGCCGTGGTGCGGCGTCCGTCGTCCGTCTGTCCGTAAACTTTTTTTTGTAGCGACTACTCCTCTGAAACTACTAAATGGATTTTCATGAAACTTTACCGAAATGCTGCCCATGAAGTCTAGTTGATCCTAGCAAAAAATCATGTTGATGTGAAATCCAAGATGGCCGCCAGATCTAAAAATAGATTTTTAAAAAACAAGTTTGTAGCGACTCCTTCTTGGAAACTATAAGTGATATTGATATGGGACTTTTTCTAAAATGATCAGCATGACATGATGTTGGTCCTTGTCGAAAATCGTTTTGATTCGACGTTAAACATGGCTGCCAGCGGCCATCTTTGTTTACATAGAGTTATATAATAAAAACTTGTAGCGACTACTCCTCTGAAACTACTTGACGGATTTTCATGAAACTTCACAGGAATGTTGCTCTTGATGTCTAATTGATCCTAGCAAAATTTCAGGTCGGCCGGAAATTCAAGATGGCCGCCGCGGCTAAAAATAAGTTTGTAGCGACTTCTTCTTGAAAACTATAAGTGATATTGATATGGGACTTTTTCTAAAATGATCAGCATTACATGATGTTGGTCCTTGTCAAAAATCGTTTTGATTCAACGTTAAACATGGCTGCCAGCTGTAAATGGGTAGACAATAGGACTTCCGCCTTGGAACGGTCAGTGTCAAAAAGACTGCTGGGGATTTAAACCATGTTCTAGGGTGCACAAAAACGTCACTCTGACCCTATTGTCATGCCAATAAAACAGGACGCACAGTGAAAATAAAGAAATCACTGTCAGTCCATATCCTCTAACAAACTAAGCAGCATAAGTATAACACAACTATGAGCATGTATATATATGTATATTGATAAAATCAACAACAAGAAGGTAAAACAAAAACAAGAGGGGCAAATGTCCCTGAATCATTCAGCTGATTGTCTTTGCCAAGCTGAAAAAAGTGTTTGTGAACTTTGTGAAGTAGAAGTAGCTGTCGTTTTTGTTGGTGTTGGATTTGTTTTCGTATTGTGTACTTGCATCTTACTTGCGATGTTCTGAGATTGTGATTTAACACACAACTAATCCGCTACATATATATAATGGACTGTTCTTTCTTTGAATTAAGACCATTCCATTTATGTGACGAAGGGGAGCATATGTATTGGCCGTCTGTGCATTTCTGCTTCAGGGACACTTAAACCGGTGCTAGGTGCTGTGAGAGGTTTTGTTCATTAATACCTTTCATGAACAGACTCAATAAAATTCCGAGTCCGCTACTTTATTATCTTGGACCAGTGGTTGTGTGGTTGTTAGTTAATTTTATTTAAGTATGCCGATCATTCTCACAGACCTACATTTAGTAGGAACATGTTGATGTCAAGTATTTAGTTAAAAAGTATTATGGATGTTAGTATCCGAGTCATGTCCTTACTAAAACATTAATATACATTGTTCCGATTGTTTTACGGACGCCTTCGTCAGATTCCGCCACTAGGAAATACCGATTACGGAAATTAACGAAGAGTTCCGATCCCACTTGTTTTGTTTCAATCGGAACTCTTCGCCAATTTCCGTACTCGGGAATAGTGGCTCGGAGAGTATTGGGTGCCGCTCAATGGTTTTTTGCATCAAAATGCAGCATTTGGTTCGGTTTTCGATTGTAGCTCTCCGCAAAATAGTGCTCTTCTATATAATGTTGTATTGATGAAAATATTGCAGATTAGTGAGTGATTTTGATCAATTGTTTGATATTGTATCGCTATGACCGAATATTTGTACTTTTTAACAAAATAAATCCCGTAGTTGAAATCAAGACGTTTCGGCCCCAAACAGTTCGTTCGGTCCCAAACAGTTCGTTCCATATAATGACTGACAGTTTGGAAGCATTTTTGTTGAGTTTTCCAAATATATACATTAATATTACGGTTGAATTGAAGGGAAAGGAGGAAGAGACATTGTACTTATGATTATATCATATTATGGGAGTGATTGTTTACCGTTTTGTCAGTCGAGAGTGATATGTCAGCTGCATGCATATATGAACTTGATATTGTATCAGTAAATCAATTAATAAAACTCTAAACAAAGAAAGATATGACTCATGAAGTCCATACTGACGTCCATGGTACTTGATATATTGTTAAATTACGCTTATATGGTCTGCAAGTATATATTTTTTCTCCAATTCACAGACATTAGAGTACACCTTTGACATGAGGGTTAGTTTATTGCAAGATATAAATCTTATACATATATCATCTAGTGAAAACATTCCAGATATCATATATTTAATATAAACAATATGAAAATAGTTTATTTAACACTATTACTATGTGATCAATGATTACATCAAATGTATTTATTTTATAATGGCTTCTTGAAGCATCAAACATTTTTAAAATGTTTAAATTTCAATCGGAGGCTCTAGTGTGTTTTACAAAAGATGGTTTACAGGAGGAATAACTTTTATCAATGACATTTTAAACAAAAATGGAAATCTTTATTCATACATAGAATTGAATGAACACTATAATATACAGTCCAATTTTCTTGAATATGAAGGTATTATAACTTCTGTCAGGAATTATTTGGCAAACCTGAATATTGTGCATCTAGCCTGTAACAGCCAAACCCTATTCGTCCACTAATCCTATCATTAATTCTACAAAATGAGAAAGGCTGTCGAAACATATATGACATCATTATTAGAAATAATGTATATCCCAAAGCATTAACTACATGGAAAAATGAAGTAGTGTTCCAAACTTTGAATTTGAAAGATTATATGCCTTACCTTATAAAATAACAAAAGATCCTAAGTTACCTTGGTTCAATTTAGAATCAACCATAGAATATTTGGAACAAATTACCTTTTATCTAAAATGAATATTATTAATAACGATATGTGCAGCTTTTGCAAAAATACACCTGAAACTATCCAACATCTGTTTTGGAACTGTGGAACAGCAAAAGAATTCTGGTCAAAACTTCAAACTTATCTTACAGAAAAATGCAATACAGCATTCGTAACTTTAACAGAAACAGATATTTTTATTTGGAAATAGTAAATTTAATACTGTTTTGAGCAAAATCATCATGCAAGCAAAACTTTACATTTATCGAAACAATATGCAACGTCAAATTCCACAGCTTAACCTTTTTAAAACGTATATAATATCTTTGTACAAAGTTGAGAAACTAATCGCATATAAAAACTTTAAAAAAATGAATACGTTTGAAACCATGTGGAGTCAATACCTTGCTAGTATAGAGACAATTTACTTTGTTGATTTTTCCAGTATCAAACTGTAGCAAATAAACTTAATGTTTTCATTCTGGGACATGCAAAGCTTAGCTTACTAATTAGAAATAACAATTGTTTTACATACCCTTGCTTATATCTTGATCTTCCTTAATCAACCTTCTTGGTTTTTATAGAAAAAATAATAATTTTGGAAGTTGTGTATATTAATCCTTTAAAACTATCCTAAAACATTGTCCTTTGATAATGGATTTATATACAGATATATTACACAGTATGGGTTATTTTTTTTTTCTCTTTCCAAAAACAAAATATGAGAAAAAGTCAGTGTAGCATGAAACAATGTTTATTTTTGATACTATAACATTAAAATTATCTGTGTAAAGCAAGTCTGTATGTATTGACAATGTGGGTTTTGAAACAAAAAATATTTTCTTTAGGGCTGGCATGGCGCAGTCGGTAGTGCGGCGGATTTGTAACCGGAGGCCCCGGGTTTAATCCTCCGTGGCGCCACTGAGTTTCGTCGGTGTGTTCTTGACCAAGACACTTTCCGTTAGCCTCGTCCGACGGATGGGGACGTAAACCGGGCAGTACCGTGTATCGGTCTATCCTCCGAGCATGTTAAAGAACCATAGGAATCTATTTGATAATAAGAGTAGGGCACGGTTCTCGGATTCCTATGTATCCTTCCCCTCTCTCTGGGGCAGCTCTAAATAACCTATACTGTGTTGATGAGCCGTTAAACAACATTCGTTTCAATTCAATTCATAGATTTATTATTGTTTTTTTCCCCATAACCTAGCACAAGTCCTTCGTAATAAGACTTTGCATTTTGTATTTCACATTTTTCTCCTTTTTTGTCTTTTTATTTTTTAACTTTTTTTTTATTTTGCCTTAATGCGAACAGTAGTCAATATGAAAAAATAAAGATCACAATAATGAAGATTAAACGTGAAAAAAGCTACTGTATGATATCTAAAATTGGATATATATTTACATAATTGTTATAAACTTCCATTCTTGGCATTGATCTCAGCTCTCTGAAGCGCCCAGTGAAACGACGGAGCTATTATTTTTCAACATTTCAATTAAAGACAAACCCAGTTAAAATGAGATAATAAATATAATAACAGTCGTGAAAGAAAAGAATGTAGTTAGAAGAGTTTATGGATGTGTAAACGTCTTGAAAACTGGTCGACATCACATGTTAGGTTTCATCCTGCGCTAAAACGACCACTCGTTAGTCTCTGTTTGGCTACCAAGATTTAAAGGGAAAAGCCGTAAGGTCATAGCAAAAAAAGAAGAATATGGACAAAAGAGGGCCTCAGGGAAGATTTTTGTAAATATATGGTAAACATATTTAAAAAAGACATATTATTGTAGCAAAATAACATTGTTTTTCATTTTAAAACCAAAGGGTAATATAATAGGGCCTTAAAGATGATGAATTGAAAAGAGGGCCTCAGGGAAGATAATTTTACTAACTGGGCCACTGTCTTCTAAGAGCATTCAATGCATAACAATATTAGGTAAAATATTTTATAAGAGGCTCATTATTGCAAAACCAAAAGAGGGAAACGGCTTTCAAAGAAAAAAAAGAGGGCCTCATGAAAGATTTTATTGCTAAATGGGCCATTGTCTTGTAATAGCTTCTTTCCCTCGTGGTCGTTTCCAGACATGCTGTAACTTATGATATTCGATTGTTTAAATTGAATTTGATTACGTTGAATTAAATTCAAAATTTAGAAATACTTAAAAAAATAATTAATCCAGCTCTTTTTCCAAACAAATTTACTCCCACCAGGATTTGAACCTGGGTCTTCTACCCTAAAAGGATAGACGTGTTTACCGATTACACCATAGAAGTGGTACATGTTTGTACTAAGAGCAAATGAACTAAAAAATTAAACTGAAGTTCCTAATTTCACAGCAAAGTAGTTACCGTAAACTAGATTTAGCCCTGGCAATAGGGATTCATTTTGAATTCCAAACAATTTGACGAGGGATCAACAAAGTCAATTTCACATATTTTAAATACAAGTTAAGGCAAAACACCATTTTAACCGATAATTTTGATCGGCAATGGGCTACTAATGACAACCCTGACGCCCATTTGTTGTGCTTATAATATAAAGCAAATATAAATATGTGCCTAATAAAAACATAAATTTATATCAGCAATTAATATAACATTTAAGCATGAAATGATTTAGATGGGAGTCATCTGACGGATAGCTGGCAACATCTGTAAGATGAGGTTCATCAACATGAACCTGGTGGTTCAGTAAATCGGTTGGCTGGTTGTTTGAATGATTAACTTCATTTTTAGCACATGTTAGGCCATATATGATGATCGATATCATCTATGGTGGGGGCACACCACTTTTTCCTGGGTAGAAATAGTAGTGTATATTACCTTCTGCCCATCTGAAAGGACACACTTTCTTATTTATTCCAACTCGCAGTGAGAGAGGTGAGGTTTCAAACCATCCAAGCCACGGATGCAGTAAATCGGAATCAACCTTCTCAGCACATTAAACATTTATGGCACTGCTCCCCGATTCAGATGTAACCTTTCTTAAAAATTTTTGGGCCCAGTAACTTCTAGGTATGGTTATATAAAATGTGTAACCTGTTGCTATAAATACTAAAATAATTTCCTCTGCTTTAAACCTTCTACTAGATATGCATCATACGATGTATCTGTAGGCAGCATTAAACAAAATTTGTGACTGTCCCGTTCATTTGTTTTGTACAATTTAAACAGAATTAATTAGGTGCATATAGTATATATAAACCATCACGGTCTCTTTCAGCGTAAATCCACGTATATAAATGATGTCATGGTCTCTTTCAGCGTAAACCCACGTATATAAATGACATCACCGTTTCTTTCAGCGTAAATCAACATATAAATGATGTCACCGTCTCTTCCAATGTAAATCAACATTATAGTAACTTCACTGTTAATTTCAGGTTGAATTTGCATATAATATTATTAAATAACTTCGTCGCATATATATATTAACTTCAGTGTTAATTTCAGGGTAAAAATGTGCATACATAGTAACTTCAGTGTTAATTTCAGGTGAATTCAGGGACTTCTCTGTTAATTTCAGAATAAATCTGCATATATAGTAACTTCACTTATCACTTTTAGAAAAAAATAGTCAATAGAAAGAAAACAAGAGGTCAATGACCTTGAAGCTCTACTGATTGATTTTGATTTCAGGAAGTAGTCGCTACAGACTTGTTTTTTGAAAATCTATTTTTAACCGTGGCGGCCATCTTGAATTTCCGGCCGACCTGAAATTTTGCTAGGATCAATTAGACATTAAGAGCAACATTCCTGTGAAGTTTCATGAAAATCCGTCAAGTAGTTACAGAGGAGTAGTCGCTACAAGTTTTCATTATATAACTCTATGTAAACAAAGATGGCCGCTGGTAGCCATGTTTAACGTCAAATCAAAACAATTTTCGACAAGGACCAACATCATGTCATACTGATCATTTTAGAAAAAGTCCCATATCAATATCTCTTATAGTTTTGAAGAAGTAGTCGCTACAAACTTATTTATTTTAAATCTATTTTTAGCTGTGGCGGCCATCTTGAATTTCCGGCCGACCTGAAATTTTTCTAGGATCAACTAGACATCAAGATCAACATTCCTGTGAAGTTTCATGAACATCCGTCAGGTAGTTTCAGACGAGTAGTCGCTACAAGTTTTTACTATATAACTCTGTGTAACCAAAGATGGCCACTGGCAGCCATGTTTAACGTCGAATCAAAATAATTTTCCACAAGGATCAACATCATGTCATGCTGATCATTTTAGAAAAAGTCCCATATCAATATCACTTATAGTTTTCAAGAGGTAGTCGCTAAAAACTTGTATTTTGAAAATCTATTTTTAGCCATGGTGGCCATCTTGAATTTCCGGCCGACCTGAAATTTTGCTAGGATCAATTAGACATAAAGAGCAACATTCCTGTAAAGTTTCATGAAAATCCGCCAAGTAGTTTCAGAGGAGTAGTCGCTACAAGTTTTTACTATATAACTCTATGTAAACAAAGATGGCCGCTGGCAGCCACGTTTACGTCGAATCAAAACGATTTTTGATAAGGACCAACATCATGTCATGCTGATCATTTTAGAAAAAGTCCCATATCAATATCACTTATAGTTTTCAAGAAGTAGTCGCTACAAACTTGTATTTTGAAAATCTATTTTTAGCTTTGGCGGCCATCTTGGATTTCACATCAACATGAATTTTTGCTAGGATCAACTAGACTTCATGGGCAACATTTCTGTAAAGTTTTATGAATATCCATCCAGTAGTTTCAGAGGAGTAGTCGCTACAAATAAAAGTTAACGGACAGACGGACGGACAGACGGACGGACGCCGCACCACAGCATAAGCTCTGCTGATCTCTGATCAGTAGAGCTAAAAATGAAAAATAAAAATAAAAGAACGCTTTTAAATGCATGGATTGACATAAGTTACTGTAAACAGTATCAAAGATAGAATTATGAAATGAATGTTTTACTGCATTTTTTCTCAATTTTAAAAAAAAACACGCTTGCCACGGTATGGGTTATGTTTCTAAAGTTTATAAAAAAAATCCACATATATAAATGACGTTGCTGATCCTTCAGAGTAAATCCGCATAACAACGTCACTGTCGCTTTCAGCGTAAATCCGCATGTTTAGACTCTTCACTGTCAATTTCCGGATAAATCCATACGTATGAATAATTTCACTGTCTCTTTTTGTGTAAATCCCACTAAATAAACAATTTCAACATCCCTTTTAGTATCAAGTCGCAGTGATAAACCATGTCACTGTCTCTTTCAGCGTAATTCCGTATGTAAAAATGTGTCACTTTCTAGGTTAATCCACATGTATAATTTAAATAACTTCTACTTTTTATTTTCAGTTTTAAATCTATGTATTTAAATATATCAATATAACGTTAAGTCTTAAGACCTGTTTAAGGAATTTTCACAGACATATTCGAACTATCTGGGTTCCATTAATTACGGGTGGGAGTGTTCCTTGTTGTTCCAGGCAGACAGTGTTCCCTTTATTGCGTGTTTCTTTTTCCCATATCCCCGTGCGACTAAGGCAAGTCTCCACTCCTCAAATGACGACTCTACCAGTGGTGTCATTAAAGGGAATGTAGCGACACAGCCAAACAAACTGTATTATTGAGAGTTCGGAAAAACTTGGGAAAAGGTGAAAGAATTATCAAAATCGGATGATAAAACAAAAAAGATATGACCATTTAAATGTTGTTCTAAAACGAATATGGGAGCTGCCATTTTTAGAACTATGATGTCATAGTTAAAAATATTACCATATATGGAATATAGATAAATATTATTTAAACGAAGAAAATCACTGCAAATGAATGATTGTTTTTACTGGTGATATAAATCATTATTTCCATTAAGTATTACATATTTTTCATACAGTCGCTGTCATTTTTCCCTATAAATCAGTAAATTTTCATATTTATAAATATTCCATATATGGTCATTTAGAACCGTGATGTCATAGCTCTCAAAATGGCCGCTTCCATAACCGTTTCAACAGAAACTTCAAATGATCATATCTTCTTTGTTTATCATCCGATTTTGATAATTCTTTCACCCTTATTTAAGTATTTCAAAACTCTCAATAATAAAGATGGTTTGGCTGTGTCGCTACATTCCCTTTAAGAGGCGGGAGGAAGGGATTCTCCCTGCTACTTTGACTGGTCTACCATAAATACTTTACTACTAGTAGTATTTTATACAAGTATCAATAGAAATACCCGGCTATTCTGCTCTGGGTTCCGCTTTCTTATAAAGGTAATGACACCCCAGCTCTACCCTGCCCTGTATATATTGGTGGGGCCCATGTGCTCGCACTTTTAGTTTTAGATGAAGAGGAGGTGAAACCTCTTAATAAACTAAGAAGCGCCCACGTTTGACGGGAATCACCATATTGTTTACCTAAGTATGAATACATTATTATATCAGGAATCTTTATGAATACTCCCTGATAAAACAAATAAATATGTACCGCATTTTCGGAACTTGCCAGCAGTCGCCATTTTGTTTATCTTATAATTGAAGAGGTCGCTACAACAGAGTTGTCGTTTCTTGAAAATAGTTCAATATGGCCACGAGTACTCTCCGATTGGTTTTGTTTGTGTGACGTAACGTCTTCGCAAACTGGTGTTAAAAGGCGTGAACCATTAGAAATAATAAAATTTAATTTTAAATTATGTAATATATAGTTTAATAACCAGTGTTTTTGAGAGACTGAAAATATCTCCCTCGGTAGAGAAATGACCCCGATATAAGAACTCGTTCTCCGCAGTCGTTCTTATACAAGCCCAGTAACGAATGAATGAATGTTGTTTTACGGCACGTCGACACATAAATAGGTCATATTGTGCGCAAAAAATTATGAAAAATGAAGTATTAATTAAAATATAATGTAAATATATAAAGATAAAACTATTAAAAAATAAGGGATGATAAGGTGTAATATAAACTATGTATGTAAATCAACAAATGCCCATCAATGGGTATATAAACAAGTAAATATATATAAGAACACATTACAATGATTTATATAGTCTGATCTCTTTCAGGAAATCTAAAAAACAAGACTAAAATCTACAGTATCAAATAACTCTTTCATAGTATTAACATTGTAGTACCTTTGACGCATAGGATCAAAGTCTACACATTCCAATAAGATGTGTTTGACCGTTAACGGTGCAAATCAGGGTATACATTCTGGTAATTGCTCACCTTGTAATAAATATGAATGAGTATAACGTGTATGTCTTATCCTGCACCGGGCTAGGACAACTTCCTCTCGACGAATGGGTCTACTAGAAGAACGCCATCCTCCGAGTAACGGTTTAATTGGATGGAGTTTATTGTTAACTGACAAATCCCAAGCGGCTTGCCAAGAGTTACTAATATATATGTTTAGGCCAAATAAAATTATACCTGAGTTTACTGTAACCCGACCGACCCTCTGAAAACACCCCCGACTCCATTTTTTTTTAATGAAAAAAATTAAAAATAAATAAAAAAAATAAAAAAAATATTGATTTTTTTGATTTTTTTTTGTAAAAATAATTATGTTCACGCGATCACGGCCGACTCATGTGCTCATTACTGACCCTCTTCCGGACATTCAAAAAATAAATTAAACTGTTTTACCCCTTTGCAATAATTGCAAGTGATTGGGTAATCCGAGACTTCTCTGACCCTAAAAGCCTTTTTTAATTTTTTTTTTTTTTTTGCGGCTCTATAGGGTCAGAGGAACTCCTATAGTGAAAACCGGGGGATTACTAAAAATGCACAGTCATGCACTTTCAACGATGTTTGCGGTGTCAGGTCGATTTTTTACGATAATTTAGCTCAACAGATCGACCGATTAATGTTTATTATACCAAGTTGCAATGATAAAACTGCACCTTTATCGATGATAGTGACACAATAAAACATTTATGTTTTGAAGTACACTTTTATTTACTATATCCGCCATATTGTCATTTTGCATATTAATTAAATTCCCGTGATATTCTCGCGAGAGGTAAAGGCATTTATATTCCCCTCATCAAATAAGTCCACTATCAACTGACAGCATCGAGGGATTTTTGGAGTGGAACAAACTCTTCTCGGGGCATAATTAGGGTCTAAACTTTAAAAATAAACAATTGAATGTTGTTCAGAGTATTGCTAGTGCCAAAAGGAAAAGTTTGTCGCAATTTTGATTTTTTTTAATTTTGCGGGAAATATTTATCGGCGCACCGGTCACGATCACGTGACATTTGACCTGAATAATAACAAATGTTGGAAATGTAATATTTTTTCACTTCGTCTGAAACGGTTGACCGTTACAACTTTATTAAGGTTAATAAAACAAATATTTCGGTTCAGATAGGTGAATAAATATATTGAAAATCGGTTTATATGCTTGAAATGTTAATACAATGAATACTTACATAGATATATTGATTTAAAACCAAGAGGGTAGTTCCTCACCCGCGAGGGAGAGGAGATCCCCGTGTTTTTACTATAGGAGTTCCTCTGACCGTACACAGCCAGATGAAATATCAAAAATCTTAAAAAGGGCTGGTAAGGTCAGAGAAGACTCGGATTAGTGATTGGGAAAAGAGCCAGTTGTTGCCATGCCTTTTGGGAAACAATAACACATACACAATTTCATATTGTTATCTATTGTAGTTTTTAAAATACCACATTTTCCCATTCATCAAAGCTCATCACCACCTTAAATGTAACATCGCCAAAAAATAAAATAAAAAAATAAAATAAAATAAAATGCCTACCTACCTACCCTATTTTTTTCAGCAATGTTACAGTAAACACAGGTATAATTTTATTTGGCCTAATACAACTTTTAAAATCAGTATAAGGTAATTTGGTATTAGTTATATGTAAATCTAATGCTGCCTTAGCAGCACTATCAGCTCTATCATTACCACGCATTCCTACATGGCTTGGAAGCCAGCAGAAAATAATAACATTATCAATTATAAGAGAATTGTACTTTTCTAAAAGTTGAAGCACAACTGGGTTATCATGTTTCATATTACCCAGTGCTTGAAGAGATGAAAGGGAATCAGAAAATATTACAAAATGGTCATTTGTCTCGACTCGGTAAGTAAACTAAAAGACACGCATTTCAGCTCTAATTCTCAGTCCATAAAGATATAATTGTGCCTAAAGTATCGCAATCAATGGTAAATATTCACTTGTCTGGATTTGGACCACCATTATTTTCACATAGACCGTAATGTTAGCTCTACACAGAATAACACTTACCCTAATGCTCCGTGACACTTCAAATATCCATTAAAATGTATATACGTGACGACAAAACACAAAAATAGCAAAACAACAATGACCATAACTGCTCTATGCACCAGCATTTGGCTCAAAATGAAAGTAGATGACCTTTTTTGACAACAACAGCCGAACAACGCCTCATTTTGTTTAAAATCTTCCCTCATACAAAGTAGTACCACTCAGCACTCTGATGACTGATTCCTTTGCACCTATATCTTCGGAAATCTATCCTCAAAACAAAAACAGTAAATATACGTACCTCTTTTTTGTACTAAATCAATTACACAGTCCCAAATAACACCACTGATGGTACTACTTTTTCAACTTTTGACCTATCTGGTTACCGGTCCAAGTCCGTCTTCTGCTAATACTAAAAGAAAGTTATTTTAGAGAGATGATTCTCAGTGGAGTTTTTTCATTTTAAACTTTCTTTGATTCTGCTCTCAATTCGCTAAGTATTAGCAGAAGTGAATATTAACCGAGTCTTTTTATCATTGATTGCGATACTTAAGGCACAATTATAATTATTATCTTTATGGACTGAGAATTAGAGCTGAAATGCGTGTGTTTACTTACCGAATCGAGATAAATCTTCGTTACGGATGATCATCTCGTGCACCTGCTGATGACGTCGATTATTGGGCTTGGATGATCATCTCGTGCACCTGCTGATGACGTCGATTACTGGGCTTGTTATATTGCGGCCATTTCTCTACCTCGGGAGATATTTCCCGTATCTCAAAAACACTGGTTATTATACTCTATATATCAACAGTATACTTGTAACAGATATAGTGCGGCCACACTGGAATACCGCACCTATAGTGCGGCCACACTGGAATACCGCACCTATAGTGCGGCCACACTGGAATTATTATTATTATATACCATATTTATATAGCACTTTTATCATACACAGTACGTTCAAAAGTGCTTAACAAACATAAAATTTAAGATATTTATAATAGTTATACAAGGTAAGAAGTAATTAGACACATACAAAGAAAAGATTAAACAAAATGGTAAAACAAGACTTTAAATAGCTGTTTATTTAAGAAATTATATGAGCTAATAAATGAAGGCATTTACAATTAAAATTGATAAACTAAAAGACATTTTTCATTATCCGAAATCAACACAAAAAAGGAGAAACATTAAAATTAAAACAATTTGGTTGACAAATTATGATAAAAACAACATAGGAGTGTACGTACAAATGTTTATTGCTTTTAAATGCAACACTTTTCTATTATATGAATAATAGTTTACTCAGGGAGTACATCAGGCTTTTCATGGGGGTCTTGGTGTCCGACTTAAAATTGAAAAAAATTAATATTTTCTATTCTACATGGCCAAAACATAATGAATGAGCCTAAAAATTATCCCTTATTTGCAAAGAAATTCATTCCGCACAGCAATACGTGCTATCCTAGGTGACGCACCAGAGTTAATTTCAGCATTTTACGTCCGATTCCGTCCTAGCTATATGGTGTTTTCAAAGTTTAGACATTAACAGAATGATTCTAACATCATATTTTGATTGATATAAGTGTTTTATCATGAACTGGAACAATTTTATAATTTAAGATGTTTCCAGGAAAATCCTGATGTACCCCTTTAACAAATTAATTGCCGTACATTCGGATAAATAAATGTGTTTTCAGCGATTTCTTGAAGGAAGACAGTGTGTTACAGTCTTTGATTCCGGCAGGGAGTGCATTCCATAGCTTCGGGGCAGCAATCACAAAGCATCGGTCACCGTATGTCACAGTATGACATCTTGGTACCACTAGTGGTACAGAGTCATTTTGGGACCTTAAGGTTCTAGGCGGAACATACACCTGTAACATGTGTCTGATGTAAGCTGGCGATTCACCGTGTAAGGCTTTATATGTATGAGTCAGTATTTTATACTCCACACTGTACTGCACAGGTAGCAATGAAGTTCTTTCAGCACGGGAGTGATATGATCGTAACGGGGAAGCTCTTGTGATAAGACGAGCTGCAGTGTTTTGTACGTTTTGCAGTTTGCTTAAGATGGTCTTCGGCACGCCGTACAACAATGCATTACAATAGTCCAGTCTTGATGTAACCAGAGCATTGACGAGAGACTTGGTGGCATCAGTGGTCAAGTATTGTCTGATGTGGCCTATTTGCCGTAACTGCATGTAACACGATCTACAGACCGAGTTCACATGTAGCTCCATGTCCATCTGTGAATCAAACTGCGCCCCAAGATTTCTCACAGATGACGATGGCTTTATCTTGGAGTCTCCTACCTCAGCAGATATCTCACCTACTAGACTAGAATTTCGTTTTGATGAGAACAAAATTACCTCAGTTTTATCAGTGTTAAGTTTCAACATATTGCTATGCATCCAACACACTATGTCCTTAAGACAGTTCTCAATGCGGCTCAAGGCCTCAGCTTGAGAAACGCTATCTGATGGTTTGAAGGACAAATATAACTGTGAGACATCGGCGTAGAAATGATGCTCAAGTTCATGGTTTCTACAGATTGAACCTACTGGTTTGGTGTACATAATGTAGTTTTTCGGTCCTAAAACCGAGCCTTGTGGTACACTGTATGTCATCAGCACTGGTTGGGACAGTTCGCCATCAATGATGTCAGTTTGGTAACGTTCACTGAGATATGAGGTCATCCATTCGAGCGGTTTGCCTACAATTACAAAATGATCCTCGAGACGGCGCAGAAGAGTGCTGTGATCAATCGTGTCGAATGCTGCCGACAAATCAAGAAGAACAAGTACAGTCGCGTTGTTCCTGTCTAGAGATTGGAGGATGTCATTCTGGACTTTCATTAAAGCAGTCTCGGTGGAATGAAACTTTTTATATGCTGACTGCAGTTCTTTATGAAGATTGTTTTTTGCCAAATGCTGTTCTAAGCGCGCATCAACTGTCTTTTCTAGCACCTTGGAAATGAAAGGCAGGTTCGATACTGACCTATAGTTTTTTAATGTATTTTGATCAAGGCCTGGCTTTTTCAATAGAGGTCTAATGTGGGAACTTTTAAATGATTTTGGTACCTGTGCCAGGAATACCGCACCTATAGTGCGGCCACACTGGAATACCGCACCTATAGTGCGGCCACACTTGAATACCGCACTTATAGTGCGGCCACACTGGAATACCGCACCTATAGTGCGGCCACACTGGAATACCGCACTTATAGTGCGGCCACACTGGAATACCGCACCTATAGTGCGGCCACACTGGAATACCGCACTTATAGTGCGGCCACACTGGAATACCGCACCTATAGTGCGGCCACACTGGAATACCGCACCTATAGTGCGGCCACACTGGAAAACCGCACAGGTATAGTGCGGCAACACTGGAATACCGCACCTATAGTGCGGCCACACTGGAATACCGCACCATAGTACTGGAACATGATACCATACAGTTGTTTTTGGAGGCACGCCTTTCCAACAAGTACACTTTATGCCGGTGGGAGTTATCGATCGTATGATGCGTGACGTCATAAACAGGACTCCGGAATTCCCCAGAAATTTGCGGCATATCGAAAGATTTACAATAACCTAACCATTTAACTGGAAATTATCCAGGGTGACTATACCACATGACCTATGACGTCATTATTGCTAATTCGTGAAGAAAAACTTGTAAACATTCGCCCACATCGAAAGCTTCAGAGTGCGATAAGATTTGTATTTCTTAACCATTTTCTACCAAAGAAAGCGCAATCGAACGCAAAAAATGTACTCTACCCTCGACTGATATTATTTTTTTGTGGAAGTTGGTACTTTTGGTAAACACTTTGGAAAACTTCTGAAAATGCACCAGAACAAATTGCTAATCCATGAAGCGTACTATAATTTTGCGCATATTATGAACAAAATACATGCATATACCCCCGTTTTTATCACGAAAACTTCCACAATATTATTTCACATCAGGTAAGCGAAAGGGTTTTGTGTCAAAGAACCTGTTCGCAAGAATTAATGCATTTTTAAATTATGCTAATCCGTGAAGTCGATTAGTTTATGCTAAACCTTAAAGTCCTTTGTGTTGTCAATTATCTAAAACTTTATAAAACCTATGTTTTATCATTATTTTGTCCGTCGTCAGACTTTGTCCGTCGTTGTTGTCTTCCGTCGTCATCGTAACCATTTAAACAATATATGTGAAACCACTGGGCGAAATTGCATAAGACTTAACATGAACGATTTCTGGGTGGTTATCTCTCAATGTTATTCAAAATCTGGCAATCAACCATGTCAACCCAGAACTCGGGTTGGCATGCCAACAGAAGGAAAATATAGGAAGGTGGGATATAGTCCTGCAGTTTTATATTCCAGAAAAATCCATTATAAACCCTTACTAAACACAGGGCTTTATATATGACGGGGATATGACACGGCAGTACAAACGCTGTATTCAACTGAGAACACTTGTCGTCCAGGTAAGTTTATCGATTACCGCTGCATTTATCGATTTTTACTACGCTTATCGTGGCGGTATGCGAGAGGCCTCGATGTACGGCACACCCATCTACATTGCAAACAGACATTATATATCCTTGTTTTACTGATTTTTTTATATATTCTACATTGCCAGAAATCCAAATAAATAACCTTTCTAATGGTATAATTTTATTCCAAATAACGGTTAAATAAATAGGTAGAATCTCGAGTTGGAAAGGAAATATATCGCATTTTTTTCTTTTCTTAAGCGTTTACACACATCACCGTGTGTTCATTGTTTTGGTTACATGTATTGTTTAATAAAAATTTACATAAGATGCATGGTTAGAAAGCCAATTAAATTACCTTTCTATTGATTGGTGTTCTTTCAAACAATTTCTTCAAAGGTTAAATGAACGTGGAGAATCTCGAGTCGGTAAACAAAATAAAAGCGTTGCCGCAATTATCAAGCGGTTCTTTTTTCCAGTCTAGATGATGTTTGTGACAATAACAATACATTTAAATGATTTATTAAGTGAGCAAAATTAAATTATCTTTTTTAACTTTCTATAAATGTTTGTTAACAACAACTGGTAAAACCTCGACCGCATTGTGTGAATAATTAGGAATCGTGTGATTAATGTATTATACTGGCATATCGATTGAGTAATTAACAAACACACATGTATCAATAAAAAAAAGCAAGATCGGCAAAGATGGTAATGATAATTCGAACAACATATTATTGGTGTTTGTTTGTTTTCTTCTCGGTTTAAAAGTCGGCTGATTTAGTCTTTTAACCAGTTAAATTTGTTGACAAAATCTAGTTGCAGTGATTATAAAATGCTCTCATTTCCAAGTTAGTTGCTGCAAAACGTAATTGTAAGTATCCTTTTCACGATTTGCGTGGGTTGTTCGTTTTTTTTAGCAAGTTTTTAATTGCTTTTCTTAGTGTTTCCAAGGCGGAAGCCCTATTGTCAACCTTTTTGTGTTTGTCTTGTCGTTTGCTTATTATTACTTTTGCCTTTTTGTTTTTCTGTTTGCGTGTTTGTTTCTGTGTTTTGTGGTTGACTGTCCTTCTTGATTGCTACTTCCCTGTCCGATCTTTTTATATTTCTTTGTTCTCAAACCAGGATGTGTGAAATTGCGATGAAAAAAAGATGGCTGACGTTCGTGCAGTTTCTTGTTTGCTTGTTTTGTACGCCTTTCACGCTTTTTATATATGTGTCGATCTTTGTTTATCATACAAAACATAGGCAATTTGTGTTTGGTGTAGTTTTGTTGGTTTATGACTTTGATTTCAACAAATATATATTTTTTTAGCTTGGCCATTTTGAACGTGTTTTTTTTTTCTCCTGGATTAGCATGTATATTTTATGGAAGGGTAAACTTTTTTTTCTCAATTAAACCTTACCTGTTGATGATTGCAAGTAATAACAGACATACTGAAATTATGATTAGGGTAGTTTTTAAGTGGGTTATGATTTTGATTTTAGCAAAAAAAACAAAAACTTCGCCATTTTGAAAAAAATAAAGATCTTGGATCAACGTGTATATTTTATGGAAGGGTAAACCTTTTTTCTCACTTTCACAGTACCTTTTGATGATTGCATGTAATAACAGACATATTGAAATTGTGTTTAGGGTAGTTTTTAAATGGATTATGACTTTGATTTTAACAAAATATATTTTTTTAACTTCGCCATTTTGAAAAAAAAAAAATCTCTTGGATCAGCATGTATATTTTATGAAAGGGTAACCTTTTTATTCTCTCAATTAAACCGTACCTGTTAATGCTTGCAAGTAATAATAGACATATTAAAATATTTTTTTAGGGTAGTTTTAAAATGGATTATGACTTTGGTTTAAAAAAATAAATAACTTTGCCATTTTGAAAAAAAAAAATCTCTTGGATCAAAATGTATATTTTATAAAAGGGTAAACTTTTTTCTCACTTACACAGTACCTGTTGATGAATGCATTTAATACGAGTAACATACATATTGAAATTGTGTTCATGGTAATTTTTAAGTGGGTTATTATGACTTTGATTTTCACAACTTACCCACTTAAAAACTACCCTAAACACAATTTCAATATGTATTTTATTACTTGCAATAATCAACAGGTACGGTTAAACTGAGAGAAAAAAATTACCTTCCATAAAATATACATGCTAATCCAGGAGAGAGAGAAAAACACGTTCAAATGCCAAGTTAAAAATATACATATATATTGTTTAGATTAAAATCATAACCCACTTAAAAACTACACCAAACACAAATTGCATATGTTTTGTACGATAAACAAAGATCGACAAATATACAAAAAGCGTGAAAGGCGTATAAAAAAAGAAACTGCACGAACGTCGGTCAACGTTTTTACATCGCAATTTCACACATCCTGGTTTGAGAACAAAACACAAAATAAAGCCATTAAAATGTGCTAAAAACACGATTCCTAATTGCTCACACAATGCAGTCGAGGTTTTACCAGTTGTTGTTAACAAACATTTATAGAAAAGTTAAAAAAAGATAATTTAATTTTGCTCACTTAATAAATCATTTAAATGTATTGTTATTGTCACAAACATTATCTAGACTGAAAAAAAGAACCGCTTGATAATTGCGGCAACGCTTTTATTTTGTTTACCGACTCGAGATTCTCCACGTTCATTTAACCTTTGAAGAAATTGTTTGAAAGTACACCAATCAATAGAAAGGTAATTTAATTGGCTTTCTAACCATGCATCTTATGTAAATATTCATTAAACAATACATGTAACCAAAACAATGAACACACGGTGATGTGTGTAAACGCTTTAAGAAAAGAAAAAAATGCGATATATTTCCTTTCCAACTCGAGATTCTACCTATTTATTTAACCGTTATTTGGAATAAAATTATACCATTAGAAAGGTTATTTATTTGGATTTCTGGCAATGTAGAATATATAAAAAAATCAGTAAAACAAGGATATATAATGTCTGTTTGCAATGTAGATGGGTGTGCCGTACATATAGGCCTCGCATACCGCCACGATAAGCGTAGTAAAAATAGATAAATGCAGCGTATAATCGATAAACTTTCCTGGACGACAAGTGTTCTCAGTTGAATACAGCGTTTGTACTGCCGTGTCATATCCCCGTCATATATAAAGCCCTGTGTTTAGTAAGGGTTTATAATGGATTTTTCTGGAATATAAAACTGCAGGACTATATCCAACCTTCCTATATTTTCCTTTTGTTGGCATGCCAACCCGAGTTCTGGGTTGATTGCCAGATTTTGAATAACATTGAGAGATAACCACCCAGAAATCGTTCCTGTGAAGTTTTATGCAATTTCGCCCAGTGGTTTCACATATATTGTTTAAATGGTTACGATGACGACGGAAGACAACAACGACGGACGAAGTCTGACGACGGACAAAATAACGATAAAACATAGGTTTCATAAAGTTTTAGATAATTGACAACACAAAGGACTTCACGGTTTAGCATAAAATAATCGACTTCACGGATTAGCATAATTTAAAAATGCATTTATTCTTGCGAACAGGTTCTTTGATACAAAACCCTTTCGCTTACCTGGTGTGAAATAATATTGTGGAAGTTTTCGTGATAAAAACGGGGGTATATGCATGTATTTTGTTCATAATATGCGCAAAATTATAGTACGCTTCATGGATTAGCAATTTGTTCTGGTGCATTTTCAGAAGTTTTCCAAAGTGTTTACCAAAAGTACCAACTTTCACAAAAAAATAATATCAGTCGAGGGTAGAGTACATTTTTTGCGTTCGAATGCGTTTTCTTTGGTAGAAAATGGTTAAGAAATACAAATGTTATCGCACTCTGAAGCTTTCGATGTGGTCGAATGTTTACAATTTTTCTCTTCACGAATTAGCAATAATGACGTCATAGGTCATGTGGTATAGTCACCCTGTTATCGGATGTTCCTGAAAGGTATATATTTTTTTTATATAAAATGAATATATTTGTAGCTTGTTTGTCTATAGAATAGTTAATAAAGTGCCGAAATGTGTCTAAAATCATGGTTCAGAAATCAGGACGTCCTGAAAAAGTAGTGGGTGGGGAGTCGGACGGATTACGTTGATACTCGATATTTTAAGAATTTAATGCTATTACATATTATTACTTTAAGAAAAAGTATACTTATGCATACTCGCTGATACATATGAAGTTATTTATTGTTATAACAACATAGGCATAGGATCCGGGTGGGCCAGGGAGGGTGTGGGGGCCGCCTCACACCCCTCCTGCCCTGCCCCCCCCCCCCCCCCCCAATAATGTGAAGGAAAAAATGGTTAGCGCTCACAAAGTACTTCTTTCCTATATAATGTTGTAATTTTTGGTGTAATTGATCGTGGATAAGGGTGGGTGGGGGTGGTGGAGTGCAGCCAGCACAGGACTTGAACCTGGGACCACTCACTTACACGGCAAGTGCTCTACCAACTGAACTTAACGGGCCGTCGGGTAAATATCACCACAACATAATTTGATTGATCATGGATATTCATGCTTTAATACATGAAAAAGTAATTGCCGTTACATTATCTCCGGTATAAATTACTGGTCAGTAGTTTAGACTATAACAGAATGACCGGCTTGTTATATTAAATTATGTAATAAAGCACCATATAAATTACCGGTCAATAGTATACTATACAACTATTAAATTCCTTAGAATTCAATAGTTAGAGTTATTTATCAGAGTGAGTGACTACTGACCCGAGAAGGGTACTATTGCACTAGGCGTCGAGGTCTCAGATGTACTTTTGCACGCTAAATTTACTATTGCGCGGTCACATGATGAACTATTGAATGGTTGGCAAAATATCGCAGATGCATCAATGTATCGGAAATTGACCGGATGTAAAAGTTATGAATAGTTCACATGATTCTTCCATGCACCTCGGGCAAATAGCTTTAACTATTGACCACTATATTTAACAACTATATTATTTAATGACTGTCAATAGTAACACCATTTGCCCTAGGTGAATAGAAGGATCATGCAAATTATTGTCTCCGCCATTAAATAACTATATTATTGTCATGACACAAAGTCAATGGCGGTCATTTGATTTTCTCACTACCAATTGATTATATTAGTAATAAATTCCATTTTCTGGAAGCTCGGTGGATAAGGCCTTGCTTTAAGAGCTGCAGACCTCTGAACCGCCTGAGTTCGTTCCATGGCGGAGGCATGTCTGATGCGAAACTTCATCTTTCACTTCATAAGTCACTGAGGTTGCTGTCCAAATATAAACTTAACAGGTTGTAAACCCCATTTCATTCATTATTTTCTTTGTATGTATTCAGTAATGACTGACAATGGACCTATGAAAATATATACCCCGACATGGAGAGAGAGAGCATCAATCAAGATCTGATCATCTGTTTGAAAAGAATGTAAGTTGACTTTATAAAATGCTTGTAACGTATAGTGGCAAAATAAATATATTCTCGACACAAGATACTTATTTCTTGGTAAACAGGTTCTGTGTTCATTTTAATTATTTGTTGTGGTAAATGTGTCACCGTTCATGCATAATATAGGAACTTCAGTATGAAGAATTTAAAAATGTTTCCTTTGAATTCGTCATGTATACAATGTTCAACCTACAAGTAACTTACAATGACTAGCACACTATTTTTAAGAGAAATACTATAAGCTAACTGCTTGCTTTATTTTGAGCAAAAAAATCCTGAAAATCAACAATACTTTCAATTTGTTATAGACAAAGTTAAACCCGTTAGAGGTGACCGTGTAAAACAAGTTTTTTTTCTGTGTAGTGTCTTACAGAATATTGTTTTTTATCATTTCAGTTGAATGGAAGTAAAGCAGTGTGCTTCTTACACTTTCCGGATGAAGATTAGGTCAGAAATGGGTGTCACAGATGTACACTAGTTGTATTTCAAATAAGAAAATCTCTGTTAGGAGTGGAATTACAAACTATTAACGGACATCAGTATGGCCCATAGAGCCCTAAAGGTTTCGAGAATATCTGGCCTTTTCTACCAAGCGGTGTTTCACAAAGACTGCTATGAAATCCATCAGTTCTTAAATCATAATATCCCTGATATCAACGCACTTTACCGCAAATGCCCTACAACTCCTGCTCACAATACTACATTGAAATCCGTCGTGGGAAATGATGTCAATTCGCTGCTGAGGGAAACTCTGGCAAAAATGCAGGCTGATATACTATCTCTGAAATCAACGATTACACAAAACCAAGAAAACATTAAATCTGTCTGTGGAAAATTGACCTCTGAAGTCGACACCATAAAAAGAGACCTACAACAGTGCTCAAACGCGATAAGTGTGAACATTCGCTCCACTCATCGTGATGGTAGTGAACTGAAACTTGGAACCTGTCTAAGCGAGTTGTCCCTAGTTGTATCAAAATTAGAAACCTCCAGGAACAATGTCTCAGAGCAATTAAGTATCCTGCAGACCTCTGTTAGAGACAATTCCTTAAATATTGAGAGAATACACGATGCTGACTACAGTGATAAACGCAACTGTCAGAACCATATGAAAGACCTGAGAATTAATTTAACAGAAGATATTTCGCAGATCAAAGAAAACACTGTTACAAATGTACGCCACGATAAGGAAATTAAACAGATTAATTCCCAAATTAAAACAATGAGGGAATCGCATCAGAAAACAGATGTCCTTGTTATGCAAGCCGTGCCATCAATAAACACTGAAATGGACGCGAAAATGTGCGAAATGTGTGATAAAGTATCATCAACTATCGCAAAGTCATTTGAACAATTCAGTAATACATTGAGCGCGACACTTACAGACAGAAACAAAGACGACGTCATCTTGGTGAGCGATCACCAAACAGCTAATAGTGTCAAAACAAAGCCAATTGATCATCACGTCCAATCATCATCATCCAGCAGGACGCCACGAGAACCCGTACATTTGTCCATCGAAATCCCTGGTGAGCCAAATACGACAACTTCTACGAATTCAAGTAAACCCCGTAGTGGTATGAGGGACGACGTCGAAACGCCATTCCTCGAATCACAAACGTTAATTTCCGCGGATGACGTCACCGACGGCTTTCAAAAAAATAAAAGACGTAAAGGACGTTTTCGTGCTGCTACTCCGAGAGGATCTAAATCCTATGTTATAACTGGAATTCACACAGACAGCGACCAGGCTGGACTGGAAGAATTTCTCGAGTACGATATGAATATCTGCTTTAAATACGCCAAATTCCTGCTCACCGGACGAACGGACTGTAAAGTGGCTCAATTAGTTGTTGATGCCGAGCAAGGCTCATTTATAGAAAACGAAATGTCGTGGCCCGAAGGCATTTCCTGTCGTCCATGGATAAAGAGACCAGAATATGTACAGCGATATCAAAACAATTAGAACATTTCATGGATCTAAGACTTCTTTCATACAACGCTACAGGCATAATGACTGCAATACCGTACTTGATAAGTGAACTGAATGCGAAAAATGTGTCTATTTGTGGCATTTCAGAACACTGGCTTCTTGATCATAACGCGGATATATTAAACCATATTGATAAAAACTACAACGCACATGTAGTTACCTGCGTGGATCCGGGCTACTTTAATGGTCGTTACATTGGAAAGGGTGGTGTTGCAATCATGTGGCATCGTAGTCTGGACAACTATATTGAGACTATTGAGACTGGAAGTGATAGAATAGCGGCTATAAGACAGTGTCTCCCGAATCTGTCGATTGTTATAGTGCAGGTTTACTTGCCTTCTGCAAATCACAGTTTCGAAACTTTTAAATGTGTTGTCGACCAATTATACGATATATGCGCTTTACAATCAACGAATAATAACATTGTTATCATGGGTGATTTTAACGCTAGATTACCCAACGGACAGCGTCCACGTGACGTTTATGTTTCTAGCCTCTGCTCCTCGTATAACTCGACTGCTGCAACCGAAACTGACTCTTACACAGGTCAGACACAAACGTTTTACCCGTATACCGGTGCAAACCCGACACAAATTGACCACATACTACTTGACGCGGCTCTCGTGCGTAATATGGTCACCTGCTCCGTAATGACAGATGCTCCACTGAATGTTTCACGTCATTTACCACTGTTCCTTCATCTTATAGTAGGTGAAATCATTCCGAAAAACGTAACATCTGAAACATTTCAAAGAGTATTGTATAAATGGAACAACCCACAGGAAAATCGTCTTTATGAAGCTAAATTGTCCAAATTGTTACTATCAGCAAACATAGACTACAATGACATCGACTGTGCATATACGACTATAGTTTCGTGCGTATTGTTAGCAGCAAAGAGTTGTGTGTCAAAACGTGAATATAAACCATTCTTAAAACCATACTGGTCGACTGCATTAAAGAATAATCATAACAACCTTAAAGTCGCACACTTAGCATGGACATGGACCGGAAAGTTGAAAAATAGTACTGAATATACGACATATAAGAACCTTAAACGTACATTTAGACGATGTTTACGCGCCGCGGCACATGAACACGAGCAACGTGAACTACAAAATATCGATGATCTTTGTGAATTAGATCAATCCCTGTTCTGGAAAGTGTTAAACTCTAAAAAGTCGCGTAATAGAAAACAGGGTTGTGAATTAGTCTTTAACGACAAAAGGGAGACAACTACCGATGGCATTCTAAACGGGTGGTCGTCATATTTCAGTAGCCTGTATAAATTCAAAGACAGTTCTAATTTTGATAATGAGTTCAAATATCATGTTGATCGTGAAGTAGACTTGTCAAATGCAGATACTTCAATGGATAACGCGTTATGTAGTAAAACTGATACCGTCGAACTGCAAACATTGATCAACACGCTGCCGAACAACAAGAGTGGGTCCCTCGACAATTTAACATACGCACATTTGAAGTACGGTGGCTAGAATTGACATTGTGCTTATCAAAGTTGTTTATCGCCATTTTACAAAACGAAATTCTGCCAACTAATTTTAAGTCTGGACTTATAATCACGTTACATAAAGGAAATGGCAAGTCGTTTAATGACCCAAACAATTACCGGGCTATTTCACTGCTTCCTGTTATCTCAAAACTGTATGAAAAATTAGTAATGAAACGACTCGAAGACAACTTGTTTACTTCTAAACTAAATGACTTGCAGTATGGGTTCCAAAAGAATAAAAGTTGTAAAATGGTGTCTTTCATTGTACAGGAAGCCAGAGACTATTGTGTTGAACGCGGAAGTCCCCTACACGTGTGCTACATGGACGCAAAATCTGCCTTTGATCTCGTTTGGATTCGTGGGCTTATTTACAAACTGTTTAATCTTGGCATAATGGGAAAAATGCTCCGACTCATATGGAACTCTTTTCAAGACTGCTCTAGTCGCGTACTCCAAAACGGTCATCTGTCCACCAGCTTCAGGATCGAACAGGGTACCCGACAAGGCTCAATATGTGCGCCATTTTATTACACGGTTTATATCAACGCACTTTTAGATACGCTTCAGGCCTCGCCGTACGGCCTTAGTATAAACGATCTCAATTTATCCGCGCCAACACAGGCTGATGACATTGTCTTACTTTCGTTGTCGAGAAGCGGTTTAAATGAACTTCTAACAATATGTCATAGGTATGCTTGTAAATGGCGTTACGTGTACAACACAGCTAAATGTGCACCCTCAGTTCTAGACCGGAAAAATAAGCGACACGACACAATTACACCTGCATTGTATGGTACTACGGTGGTTGCAGAAACAGACTCTTATAAACACCTAGGTATCGTTCAGTCTTCATCCGGAAAGCATCCCTTTGACGGCAACCGAATACAACAAGCCATTAGAGGCACATTTCTGTCTATCACGAGTATGGTAACCGGAAGTGTAGGTCCAAATCCGAGTATAGCTATTAAATTGTACAGGTCGTGTGTACTCCCGCGCGCCTTGTTTGGATGTGAGCTATGGAATGACATTTCAGACACCAATCAGAAAAAGTTGGAAGTCGCACACCACTTCTGCTTAAAACGAGCCCAAGGTCTACCATTTCTTACACGATCGGACATGGTTTTAGGTCTTTCTGGAGTTACCTCACTGCAAGCTTATATTGACACCCAGAAACTATTGTTTTTCGGAACGCTGTGTCGATCACACCCGCAATTTCTTTGCAACAGATTGTGTCTTCTGCGGTTATACCAATATGATATGTGTAATAAAGAACAATTCGGTTTTATTCCAGACATTATGAAAATACTACTCAAATACGACCTTATAACGCACTTAACAACGTACAAAACGGCTGGTGTGTTCCCTTATAAACCAATCTGGAAAAGAATCTGCTATCGAGCTGTACTTGCGCACGAAGAATCATCATGGATTGAACGAATGAACGCTTCAGAGGACTTTTTAATATTTAAACGTTGTCATATGTACCTCTGTGAGTCAAACATTTGGAAAGTAGCTAAAAAGTATCCACGATCCCTGTCCCTTATGAAATTCCTGGCAAACATTTGTTGCAAGCGTCCGGCAATCCAACCGGAAGTGTGCCTTCGTTGTCAGCATATATGTCAGTGGGAGGTTGAACACTTAATATTCGAGTGTCCATGTGTTGATAGCGATAGATTACGGAGTGCGCTGTATATCAAACTCAACTCATTAAGTGTTTATCTTGGGGACATGTTTTTGCATCTACCTAGGCTCGAACTTATTACCTACATGTTTGGCAAAGTTGATGACAATTTGATGTTTATGCTAGATACCGAACTGTATCCGCCGTTCCTGATTATGTGTGCAGAGTTCTTGAAACAAATATATGCTTAAAATTGTGATTATGCGATATATACATGTACGTAACTTGAAAACTGATTTACTATACGTGCTCGCTCACCATGTTTTCAATCCCACTGTTTCAGTTTCCATTTCGTTTTCGGAGAAACTTTTACCTGTCCGCATGCCGACTCTTACTGGGAAAATAACTATGGTTGATATATCATGCAACTGATATTAATTCACAGGAAAACTGATTTTCGGGACCGATCGACGTTTGGGATCAGCCTGCTTTTTAAGGCAGACTGACAACAGGCTTCTTTATTAGACATAGAGTACTAGTATATGCTGTCCCGAGAATCCGTTTTTGTGTGATGAGTAATATATATATATATATATATATATATGGGGAGAAATATCAAGGCTAATAATTCGCAAACTGTCCACGTTTGATGCGTGATCCCAGTCACGGTCAGAGGAATTGTTTAGTCAAAGATGTGGAATTCCTTAATTTTGGGCATAGTATATATAACTTTATTGCCTCCATTTTCTGGAGATTTACATGATATATGGTTATAGGCATACATTTACAAGTACAAACTATTTAGAAAAGAAGAAAATGATAGAAAACATTTACAAGATGGCATGGTATATATATATATATATATGAGGAGAAATATTTGTGAACTACCAAGGACAGACAACCTTCGGACGAACTACGGCAGGGCGCCTAGCTATGACGAGATACACAGAAATCAAACGTATATATTCACTCCTTAAAAAAGGTAGTTGCAACACACGTTGATAAACTGTATCTCTACATCATAACACACTCGTCTGAAGGCACAATTAACATATAGACGCATACATACATACAATTATAGCTCATATGAGTGGGCCACATTTAAGCGTTCAACCACACACAGCTATATTGAGACAGTGACAATGAAAGGTGCCGGATCTGGGGATACTGTGAATTCAGGTATATATAATAAAGGGAGAGAATTTGAACTCACTACGGCAACTTTCGAAATTGGGATCTCGTAAGAGATTCATGTTCACAAGGCTGAATTATATATGGGGAGAAATATTTGTGAACTACCAAGGACAGACAACCTTCGGACGAACTACGGCAGGGCGCCTAGCTATGACGAGATACACAGAAATCAAACGTATATATTCACTCCTTAAAAAAGGTAGTTGCAACACACGTTGATAAACTGTATCTCTACATATATATATATATATATATATATATACCATGCCATCTTGTAAATGTATATATATATATATATATATATACCATGCCATCTTGTAAATGTTTTCTATCATTTTCTTCTTTTCTAAATAGTTTGTACTTGTAAATGTATGCCTATAACCATATATCATGTAAATCTCCAGAAAATGGAGGCAATAAAGTTATATATACTATGCCCAAAATTAAGGAATTCCACATCTTTGACTAAACAATTCCTCTGACCGTGACTGGGATCACGCATCAAACGTGGACAGTTTGCGAATTATTAGCCTTTTCCAAGATCCTATTATTTTGTAAATTCTCAAAAATGTGAAAATGTCTTGAAGCAGATTTCATGGCTCAAGCACTTTGTCATGTGCACTTCTCAATCGACAAGTTTATTGGTTCAATGAACTTATATGCGAAGGGTTGAAATAAACATACTCATTCAAACACACAATGGATTTATTCCTGAATAATTGGTCATTATCTTTGAACCATATTCATTTCAAGCCTTCAATTAAAGGTCGGTATT